>CM076577.1:1000467871-1000642526 GCA_034641835.2 Pinus albicaulis | reverse complement strand
AGATTTTTGTGCACGTTTCTTCTTGGTTTTCAGGTTAAGGAGGAAGAAGGGTTGCTGGGGGTTCAGACCCCGCGGGATCTACATCAAATGTAGGATTACGGGTGAGTTCTACTATCGATGTTATCTAGTTTTTAGCATACAAGTGTGGTTGTGTGAGTCCTTATTGAATAGCATGCCCTGATCTATGGAGGTTTTGACCCAACAAACCTCTAGGGTGTTTTTCCCTGAAACAGCTACCTTTGTAGATCAAGAGGTAGAAGCTTGAATTGGGTATTCTAGGGTCACCCAGAAACTTGGTTGATCCAGATTTATCTCAGTTAACCTGGTTTCAATCTATTCATCATCAATTTCTTGTATTTTGGCCCTTTTTGTGGATTGAACATCTTCCATTTCCACATCTCTAGTCTCGTTGGCATTCTTCTTTTTTTCCTTATCCTTTAAGGTTGGGGTTTCAGTATCCATCTCTATATTAATAGTCCAGGAATAGAATTTATCTTTCCACTAAAATTCTGGCCTAGATTCATGATCATATGTTGAGGAACTAATTATTTTCCTTTTACTTGAAATAATACCATGGGGATTATAGTGCCATATGTCTCCCATCTCAAAATTCATTTCTCTCAACGAAATTCAACTCACTGGAGAGCTTGTGTTGTATTTACAGTAAAGGGACCTATATTAAATATATATCCTTTCTTAGCAAATAAAAAAGTGAATTTGATCCACATATAGGCTCTATCTTATAAATTCTAACGCAAATTTTCTCACGCCTATAAACTTTAGTTTCAGTGTAATCCTCGAATAAGTAACATTCACCCACCCTGGTATATTTAAAAAGCTAGAGGATTTACTTTTGGTGAGGCAGAATTATTGGGGGAGAGACATTGTGGATGATTTTATATGAAATAGACATGTAAGTGGATATTAACTAATAATAACCCTCATTGTTAGGTTTCTTCCTGAAAGCTACATCACAGTCCAAGACAAACTTTTGTTTCTTGTATGAATCCACAAGAGTGAGACCCAAGTATTCAAATTCATCTACATGGGTGTATAGGAAAAAATAAAACATAATGGAGTAATATGTGAAGAATGAAGTGATAGGAAAATGGTGCAGATGTAATTTGATGGGCTCAGCTAGGAAAGAGGGAATATAAAAAAGGTGATCTAGCTGCATCATCACCCTAAAAAACCCTATGGAAGCTTTGGTTACATTTTTAGCATCATATTATCCAAAAATTTGGGAAATTATAGTAAGGATTGGCTAGACAACTTATGTAAAAGTAGGAATGGGAAAAGAGTAATAAATAGGTAGGGATTGAAGGGCAAGAGCCAAAATCATATGTAATAAGGCCTGTTGTTCCCCAGTTTAGATGGAACTATAACTGTAGAACAAGGTGTTTTCAGTTATTTTTTTAGATCTAGGGGTACACTAGAGCTTTCTGAATTCGTTCTAGAGTTATATCCAGGATTTTCACTCTAGTTGATGATATAAAAAAAAAATTACCCTCTACATAGGAAGCAACCAGTCATGAAATGAACTTGATAAAATGGTAGAAAAATGGTTCGATTTGGTAGTACAAGCTTGATTTTACTACCCTAAAAGGGTATTCCCCTTTTAGATGGCAATCATACATGTCGAACCAAAGGTCTGACATGTGGTAAGGGCATGATGGGTCATATATTTTTAACTCTTTATCCATGAGTGGCTCAATGTTAGATGATGGCTTGATATGGATTTTATACAAGAATGTAACATAATACACATATAGCCATAGATACAGAGAGGCAACAGAAATAATGCTTCATTTTATTAATAAAACAAATGACTGAAATAAGCAGCTAGGGCACTGGTAGGCGTATCTCTAAGAAGAGATGTGGTGGCTACAGGCCTCTGAACTATGTTATAATGATACATAATGGAAATGAGCGAGCAAGAGCACTGGTATCATATATTTGAGAAGATATGTAACGGCTACAGGCCTCCCCACTGTGTTACATGAAATGATGGAAAAAAGCGAGCTAGGGCATTGGTAGCACTTATCTCTTAGAAGAGATGTGTCTGCTACCAGCCCCTTAACTATCTTACAATGAGGCTTGAAGGCCTATTTATTGTTTAGAAACAATGTAAAACCTGAAACGTCCAAAAACCTAACCCTAGGAGATGAAGCACAAAAACTGTGGGCCCCGTTTGGATAAGTTGATGTTTTGATTTCCCGGGGACGTAAATTTGGCATCCGATCTCCATTTGACGTTCTCCATAGCTCGTTAGAAAGAAATTTTCGAGGGCTACAACTTTTGAGTGAGAAAAATCAATAAATACACCTATGTAGCTCCCAATTTTCCCAAAAAGCATTGTTTAGGGCCTCAAAACGACTCTGGAAGTTCAGGACCCGAAAAACTGCTAAAATAGGAAGTTGTGCTTAAACTTAAAAAATGAAAGAACTGATGGTGGGGGTTCAAATGGAATTGGTGGGTGGTCACCAATATCCACTTGGATCATTAAGTCCCCAAAACGGCTCTGGGAGTGTAGGACCCAAAAACCTGCTAAAAATAGTAAGTTGTGCTAATAGTGAAGATTGAAAGAATTGATGTTGCAGGTCCAAATGGAATAGGTGGGTGGCCACTGATATCCACCTGGATCATTCCTCCCTCCTTAGGAAGCAACGGTATCCATTGCGTTAAGTTCCTCCCTGGGGGCGGGAATTCTTCTAAACTTGGCATTGGATTTTTCCAGGATGTCATGGACCTGTTGGCAGACGTGATGGATGTATATGTGTCGTCGGTGGGAAGCCATTGAAGGATCTGGGAAAATTTATCCATCATCGCATTCATCTATTTCTCGAGGGCCTCCTCGAGCAATATTTTGATAGGATCTCCTGCTCCCTCATCTTTCCTTCCTTCCTCCATGGGGAGTCATCGAGGTTTGCGAGGTTGAACTCATTATACCCTCGCCTCATTAGGGACATGAAAAGAAAAGAGTAGACCAATTTGAGACCATTGATCCATATTTTATGTAAGAATGCAACATAATACACATATAGCCAAAGATATAGACATGTAGCAGAAATAATGCTTCATTTTATTAATAAAACAAATGACTGAAATAAACAGCTAGGGCGTTGGTAGGCGTATCTCTGAGAAGAGATGTGGTGGCTACATGCCTCTAAACTGTGTTACAATTATACATAATGGAAATGAACGAGTAAGGGTGCTGGTAGCATATCTCTGAGAAGAGATGTGATGGCTATAGGTCTCCCCACTGTGTTACCGAACTGAAATGATGGGAACAAGCGAGCTAGGGCACTGGTAGCGCTTATCTCTGAGAAGATATGTGTCTGATGGCAACCCCTGCACTATGTTATAATGAGGCTTAAAGGCTTATTTATTGTTGAGAAACAATGTAAAACCTGAAACGTCTAAAAACCTAACCCTAGGAGATGAAGCGCCAAAACTGTGGGTCCCGTTTGGGTAAGCTGGTGTTTCAATTTCCTAGGGATGTAACTTTGGCATCTGATCTCCATTTGACACGCTCAATAGCTCGTTAGAAATATTTGTTTGAGGAATACAACTTTTGAGTGAGCAACATTGATCTATAGATCCATGTTTCTCTGGGCTTTCCCAAAAAACATCGTTTAGGGCCTCAAAACGGCTCCGGAAGTTTAGGACCCGAAAAAATGCTAAAAATAGTAAGTTGTGGTGAAACTTAAAAAATGAAAGAACTGATGGTGGGGGTTCAAATGGAATCGGTGGGTGGCCACCAATATCCACCTGGATCATTAATTCCCCAAAACGGCTCCGGGAGTGTAGGACCCAAAAACCTGCTAAAAATAGTAAGTTGTGCTGACAATGAACACTGAAAGAATTGATGTTGCGGGTCCAAATGGAATAGGTGGGTGGCCACCGATATCCACCTATATCATGGTTTGGCCTCCCACACTTTTGTATTTTTGGGGGCCGGTTTCTTCATTTTGAGCATGATGACAAAACTATAAGTGGACGGCTCGCGAGTTACTTGTTTGACTAGGTGAAATCTGGAAGAATGACATTGAATGAGATCTAGGTTTTTTTGGGATGTCAATGCCATCGTAGACCAGCAGAGCAATGAGAGGACTCGGCTACAGGAAATATAATTTAATATTGAAACAGATAATGAGTCAGGAATTTATAGGTGGGAGAAGTAGTAGCATGGTGTCAGGTGATCTCATGAGGGAGTGACATGTGGTGGAAGCTGATTGGGGGTGAGGGATGAAAAAATGGCGCATGGAGGGGAATACCCTTACTGTTTACTGCATGCTCCCTTTCTTACATTAATGGCACCTTGACGTATGGGGTGGCGCGTTTGGTACCCACCTCTCTCCGGCAGGTGGGAGAGTGAGAGTCGGGATTAGCCGATACCCTCGGAGTTAATCCGGGCCATAGAAATATAAATTGAGCCATGTTTATTTTTCTATTCTGTGGGGTGGCACTGACATATCGGTTGAGCCAGTTACCCCCTCTTAATGCCTCTGGGGGTTGGTCGGGTCATGATGAACGATGATCCGCCCACCACTTGCTCAAAATTTAATCAAAGGACCAGCTTTCAATTTGTATTCATCTCTTCATCTCTTTGATTATTGCTCTTTCCTAAAGAAAATTTTCACCACTTGTGCCTTTTCCCGAGGGCATTTAGTGCACTGCTAGCACCCATTTCTATTCCTTTTTTTTTTACCTAGGTATATCCATCCTTCTCTAAACCAAGGTGAATAGGGAACCATCCCATACAAATAAAAAATTGGGGGGAGAAAAGAGAAAAAAATTAGCTCCAACTGGAGATAGTGCATTAGAAACAATGCATTGAGAATATGCATATTATTGCCTTATCCATTAGGCATGGAGTCAATTTATGCAAGTGAGTATAAAGAAAAAACAAAATAAATAAGAACATAAAGCATATTTGGTATGTACAACGGCTCACTGGTATATACATTTGATGAAAATGGAACTATTTATTTCTAAAAATAGAGCTTGAGAAACTGCATGTTTACAGGTAGTTCACACACTTCACCATCCATATTTTCCAGCAATAAGGTGTTGTCTCCTTTTTTTTCAGATATATTGAAAGTCCCAAATCACAGGGGGTCAAATTTCCCATGCTTTCCTTTATCTTGTCTCCCAAAATCCCACCTGAGTACTAAATCTCTAAGCTGTAAAGGTCTGTCCTTTTCATTTTTGTCAAAAAAGGACTTCATTTTGTCCTAATACCTGATCATATTCTGATTTAAATTTCTTTTGTTTTCTTGCAATTCTACAAGCTGATTTATTCTCCTAGTTAGAGAATTTGGTTCCTCCTCAACATTCTATAATAATTTGGCCACTAGCATAGCTAATTGAACAGGGAAAATTACAGTTGTCCCATACAACAACTCAAAAGGCGACTTCCCCATCAATATTTTAGTAATAACTCTATTGGCTCATAATCTGAATTTAAATTGTGAATCCTAATTCTTCTAATTTTCTGTAATAGTATTTTTTAGGATCCTCACAAAGGTTTTGTTTGAGGATTCAACTAATCCAATACATGTGGATAGTAACTGGTGGAGTGTCCCAAGATGATATTGTAATTATGGCATAAATTAATGAATTTGGATGACTTAAAAACTTGAGCATTTTCAGTGATAATATCCCTTGGAAAACCAAATATAGAAATGATATTTTCCTCCATAAACTTAATAACTACTACATTAGTTGCATTCCTAGCTAGGATGGCCTCCACCCATTTAGTGAAACAGTTTTTTGCTGTGAGTATCCATTTGTGTTGACTGTTGGATGGTGGATGTATTTCTCCAATGAAGTATATCCCCCATTTCCTGAAGGGATCCTCCAAAAAAACAAGGATCAGGGGGAAGGGTACCAACTTCTGCTTCTCAAAAAATATTTTACATTTTTCACAGGACCTAACATATGCATGAACCTCATAAAACAACTTGGGCCAATAAAAATCTTCTTTGAGGATCTCAGGGGCCATGGTCCTCTAATTATAATGCCCCCATAGACACAAGTATGGAACTCATTAATCACCTTAGGAATCTCCTCTTCTACCAAGCATACCAGTAAGATACCCACCGAGTCCTTCTAGTACAACTGGTCATTTGAGATAACAAAATTTTGAGCTTGTAGTCTCAAAGTCCCATATTTGGCTTTATCAAAATTCAATGGGAATTTCAAAAAAATTAAATAGTGAGAAATATATTTGTACCATTTTGAGATTAGGTACTTCATCTAGATTTTTTGTGTATAGGTTTCAATGTTCCTCTAGTCAACTTCTTCATTTGCTAATAGGTTGATGCCCAAGACTTGGCAGTTAGATTCAGACAATATTTTAGCCAACCCATATCCCTTCGTCAACTTGGTAGGTTTGATATCCATATCATATTCTTGAAACTTGGAAATCCATTTTCCTATAATTCCTTCATTATCCCCCTGTATCAGAATATATGTCATAAGGTAAAATTTTAGGGGCTAATATTTGTAGATGGGATAATTTGACATGACTTTTCCAAAAAAAAGATTCGTCAATTCCCATTTTTTCCTAAAACTGATTCGCCCAAATTTTATAAGAAAAAAAAAATATTTTACCTTGAAAATCGCCAAAATTTTATAAAGACTGTATAAAATCATTAGAAGTTTTAATATATTTACTAAAATATGATCAAGAATTTTATAGTTTTATATTATGGATTATTAATATTCGTCAAGGTTTCTAATCTTTAACATACATTTCCATCCTTAAAATATCCCTGTATGTCATAATAGTTGTAGGGACATAGATATTGTATTGAATTGCCTTTGAAAGGCCTTCAAAGCTTTGACAAAGGAATAGGTGTGTTTTTCAAGAATATTGTATTTCAACTATGCATTTCGCAACACTTGACTGAAAAATGTAATTGGATGCTCTTTTCCATCATCATTTTCTGTAGTAAAACAATTGCAATTGTGTTAGGAGAGGCAAAAGAAAAAATGAGAAATGGATTTTGATAGATTGGGCTAGCTAAGACTGGGGCTTCTGCAAAATCCTTTTTGATTTTGGAAAATTATTACCATGCTTCAATAGTCCATTTTACCTCCTTTTCCTTCCTCAACATGTTTGTGATGTCATTAACAATTTCAACATAGTTTGGTATGAACCTCAAAAAACTTATTCTTCCCAAGAAAACTAGAATTTCTTTCTTATTCCTTGGTAATGGAATATTTCTGATGATTTACACCCTTTTGGGGTCAATCTTCAATTCTTCTCTTGCCACTATATGGCCTAATAGCTTCCCTTCACTTAAAGAAAATTGGGATTTTTTTGGGGTTTAGAGAAAGACCATACCTCCTACACTTTGCAAAAGTGACCCACATGTGTTTAAGGTGCTCTTCATCTAATTTCGAGAAAATAGTTATGTCATCCAGTTACATTACTAAGAATTGATCCCATTCTCCCACAAAGAATATATCCATTTCTCTCTGGAAAGTGGCTCCAACATTTACGAGGCCAAAAAGAATTCTGACATACATAAAAGTTCCCCAAGGTGTAGTAAAAGTTGTTTTCTTCTGATCCTCGGGATGTACATTTACTTGATTATATCCAGAGAATCCATCCATCATGTACATTCGAGTAGACCCTAATACCTTATGAATAATTTAATCCACTTTAAGCAGAGGGTAGTTATATTTCCGATAGAATCCTTATTTACAATTATGAAATCTACACATAGCCCAATTTCCCCATTTTTCTTCCTGACTAGGACTATATTTTCTACCCAATCTGAATACCTCAAAGGTACAATAATCTTAGCATGTAAAAATTTCTTCAGTTCCTTTTCAATTTATGGGAGCAACAAAGGATTGATTTTCCTGAGCTTCTACATATGTCGTTTCATCCCATCCTTTAAAGGAATTTTGTGGTGTATGATATTTGTATTATATTGGAACTCATTTAGCTAACTTGATGACTCTAGGGTCTCCTGTCGTTCAAATATTACAATCCTCTACATCTTCCTCAATTTATTGTTTAGTTGGCCTAGCAACCACATCGTTTGAGTTAAACAACCTTTCCAATGGAACCAACCCTCTGGGGATAGTATTTCCCTTTATTTGCAACATTTTGTGACCAACAATTTATTCCTCCCAACCAACCTATTTTTCATATGTCATCTTCTCATCCTCCTGATCAGTTAATGAGTTTGAGAATTCCCCAATAACATCCATAAACTGTTTGATCTATATTCCTCGTCCTCAAAAACTTCCCAGTATTTCACATTGTCTGGTACTGAAGGCATGTACAGACCTCAACTTCATATCTTAGCAAGGGGTTTTGAGGGGGAATAAAATTTCTAGTATTTATTTACAAGGAGTCAACCATCCTATTTTTATCCCTGAACAAAAACTAAATATTAAAATATAAGAAAAAAATTTCAACCAAATCCCATACCTCGTTGTTATAAGGCTTCAGTATTGGATGCTTGGTTTGACATTGATTTCTTACTTTCTTCACTACTAGCTCTGAATCCCTAAACACAGTTAAGAACCCAATATTGAGGTTTTTAGCAGCTTGCAACCCCAACAACAAGGCATCGTATTCAACAACATTGTTTGTGGCCTCAAATTCTAGCTTGAAAGAGAAATGGATCAAGCTACCATATGGGGATACCAACAACACACCTGCTTCATTTCCTTCCCTAGAATAAGCACCATTAAAATATAATTTACATACATGATCATGTTCAAGTGATTGTTTGCTCCACTTGGTGGAACATTCCACCTAGGTGTCTCTTATGATTTGATCATCTTCTTCCAATAATAGGCAAGATAAATCTCTCTTTACCATACTCAGGAGCATTGTTTGAAAAACCTGCCCTTGTAACTGTCTTCACAAATCTGGATTCCCTATATAATTGAGGTTCCTCTCCTCCAAATACCGGGATGGTAGCATATGTTAGGTAAATTTTAATAGATCCTCTAATTTTTATCCCCCATTATCTGGAAAAATACATACCAAAACTTGCAGGAATGTCAATAACTAGGATATCCATTACTACAATTTTTACTAGGATTTGAGCCAAATTTACCACTAGATCTTTGATCATACCCAAGAATTTTACTCCCTTAAAATCAAAAGAATACACATCCTTGTATGGTTTTGTTATCTGCATGCCTAATTGTTCCATTACGAATAATGGAATTAGAGTATGGGAATCTCCCGAGTATAGCATGCAATTATGTAGAATTAGATCAAGAATCACTAGTGTGACATAGAATGGAGGAGTAGAGGGGTCCTGCTCCTCCACATGGGGTCCAAATACAACCATGGGCATCTCTTCTTGCATATTAAGGGTATCTTGAAGGGGGTGGTGGTTGGTAGACTCATGAACTAAGAAATAAGTGCTTTATAACTGAGTTGTTTCAGTAATTCGGTCAAGGGGATAGTTATCTTAACCTTATCTAGTTCTTTTCAGAGACTAAAAACAGAGGGATTCTGATAAATTTTAACGGATTCAGGAGGTTCTTTGTTTTCTTTACAACCTAACTCCATTTGCTTTTGTATTTTATCTAACTTGGGGGCTTCATACTCTTGGGGGAGGGGATTTGAGCAGGGATAATTTTAGGGGCGAATTTTAGCCCAAAGGCAAATTTTAAGGGATTTTAAATTTTATTAGGGCGAATTTTTTATATAAAACCCATTTTTTATAGTTTAATAAAGTTAGCCCAAAAAATATTTTAAAAATAATTAATTATTTAACATTAGCCCACAAAAAAAAGGGCGCACAAAACTGGAAACATGAAATTCGCCCCCGATCTTCCAGGTTTCCTTGGCATTCGCCCCAGATTTTCCAGATTTCTTTGGCATTCGCCCCATTTTTTCAGTTTTCAGTGGTTCAGAGAGGTGGCTGGGCTTTGTGCACACAGATTTTCAAGTTCTCGTTGGCTGAGCGAGGGCGACTCTCTCTGGTCCGTTTCAGTCATAGATCTGCCCAGTGACCAATTAAGGATTTTCTTTGTTGGGCATCCTTTTCCTCAGTCATAGATCTGCCCAGTGAACAATTAAGGATTTTCTTTGTTGGGCATCCTTTTCCTGGATCCAAAGGACCGTCGCACGCCTCTTCATCCTCACGCTGTTTCTGCCAAAGTTATTCTATGTACCGGTGCGTGATCTTAAATTTGAAACACGACTGGCTGTGAAGATCCCTTCCGCTGTAAGGGCATTCTCGAGGTGGGTAGTCTGCATTGATTTTGCTTTGTTGTAAGGGGTTTGATTTTTTCCTCTATTTGTGCATGGTTTTCCTTATGGTCTGTCTGCTTGCATGTACAGAAGTTGCAGAGACAAAAGACGAAGGCATGAAGTCGACAAATTCCACAGAGACCTTTGGACAGAAACTGATAAAGGTTATTAGCGATGTATGTTTTACATTCTTTGTGCTTGCTGTACTGGTAATCACAGTGATTGCAATAACTTATCAACCACCGGATCCTTGGCTCGAATCATCAAAGGCAATGTCCAAGGTTTTCTCTGCAGTAGAGAATGCCACATTTAAACAGGATGACTCCATACTCCGCACTGGCGAGGATATTATTGCTCTTGCACCAACCCCAGCTATTAAAGAGGAGCAACCTGTTACAATGAAAACAATTGAATTAGAAGAAAAAAATGTTACTAGTGAGGCACCCACAACTGAATGTGATCCAAACGAGGCGATAGACTGTTCAGATCCTAAGGTTTTAGTTTTAATCAAGAAGTTTAATTTGAAAGTTTTCAAAAGTATTAATATCTTTGAGTACCAATTGCCTGTTCGAGGTTCCAAGAAGGAAAAATCATGGAGGAAGTATAGGGATTTTAGAAGATTCACTCTGGGTTTCGATCTAAATTGCAAATATAAGGTCACAGATGCTGGCCGGTGGCACTCGGGAAAGAATGCCCAGCCAGGGAAGATAAGAAAAGACACAGGCAACTTGAGTGATCCAGTTCATCACATCGCATCTCCTTCTTCAAATGCTTCTTTTCTGGTTAATGATGAAAACATAAATGACACAGTCCCCATAACCATATCCAAATCTAGTTTCAAGAAAGGAAAATACTTATATTATTCCCGTGGAGGAGATTACTGCAAGGGGATGAACCAATACTTGTGGAGTTTTCTCTGTGCACTGAGAGAGGCGCAATACCTCAATAGAACATTTGTCATGGATCTTAGTGTTTTCCTTTCTTCTAATTACACTCCAAGCAACAAGGATGAGGAGGGGAAGGACTTTCGGTACTACTATGACTTCGAGCATTTGAAAGAGAGCACCTCTGTCGTTGAGGAGGGGCAATTTCTACAAGAATGGAAGAAATGGAATAGGGATCATAAAAAGGATCAAATCCCTGCCAGGAAAGTAACTGACTACAAACTCAGTCCCATGCGATTGAAAAGAGACAAAATTACAATCATTTGGAGGGATTTTGATCAACCAGAGCCTGATAATTATTGGTATCGTGTCTGTGAAGGGTCAGCGGAGAAGTATATTGAGAGGCCCTGGCATCTGCTGTGGAAGTCTAAACGGCTGATGAACATTGTCTCAACATTCAGTGGAAGCCTTGACTGGGATTATGATGCAGTCCACGTTGTTAGAGGTGAAAAAGTCGAGGACAAGGAACTCTGGCCCAATCTACACTGAGATACCTCACCTGATGCAATTTTGAGCAAGCTCACCAATTTAATTCAATATCAGAGGAAATTGTATATTGCTACCAACGAGCCAGATTACCACTATTTTGACAAGTTGAGATCCCGTTTCAAGGTCTCTCTCCTAGATGATTATAAAGATTAATGGGCGAAGAATAGTGAGTGGTACAATGAGACTACTCTTCTCAACAAAGGCCAACCTGTTGATTTTGATGGTTACATGAGAGTGGAAGTAGACACAGAAGTTTTCTTCAGGGCAAAGACTCGTGTGGAGACCTTTAATAACTTGACCAAAGATTGCAAGGATGGAATCAATACATGTTAACCTTGACACCAACAGAGATAAAGAGTGATCGAGGAGGAACAGACACAACAGATAAATGTGATTAATTTCTGAAGTCTGGTTAGTCTTGGTTACTTTCTTTTAACAAGGTTAAATTGTACAACTGGAAATTTTTTATGTCTGTTCCCTTAGTCAATTTTATTTTACAGTTCTAGAATGTATCAAAGTCTAATTCAATTATCCAGTTGGAAGTGCTGTTTCCAAGCTTATCTGTAGAGGTTTTCAGTTTTTCATTATTGTATAGTCACCATTCTGCCCAGAGGGATATATAATGTGAGAAGAAATTGGTTCCTGATCTTTCTTAATTTCATTTCCTGTGACTTCTTTGGGTTTGAACTTTTAGCTCAAGAGCTTTCAGCCAGCAGGAGAATACCAATCAGGCAGCATGGAAGACAAAGGAAGCTGTGATTTTGCTAGCACAAGAATGTCATTTAGGTGGTATGGGAGAGCAGGGAGGCTGCAGTTGGTCGAAATGTAAATCCTGAATCCAAGAAACCCTGGAATATCACTCGGTTGCATTGTGCAAGTTTGGGCATGTGGAAGAAGTTTTATATTGTATTCCAGTCTCTGTGAATTGTGACCCTATTTGGTGCCTCGTAAAACAGCCAAGATGGACAGGGTTTCTGTTGACAAATTGCAGATTAAGTTCAATGGAGAATCATCAAGTGTTGTCTTCTGGCATGTAGTCTTGTTTTTCCTAGCTTAGCCTATTGATTGTGTTCAACAGTTGCTGAAACATGGTGGCTAGCTGTGATGGAGGCCAGAATAGAAGCAAATTGTGAGGCACACTATCATTCTCTGGTCTCTTTTCTATTCTAGTTTGCAACCCTCTAGAGTTTTAAAGGTGTCATGTCCAACACACCTTTGTAGCAATTATGCAAGGTTACTGTAATTAGTTTAATGCGGAGGCCGTGTTTAGCCACTCATCTATTTGTATTGGTGGTATTCACATCAATTCAAAGCTTTTGTGACCATTTTGTGACCATGCATCTCCCCTGCAGTCCTCTGTTATACGAGGGAAAGTTTTGAATAGTCTGTTGGTTGTATGTTGGTCTCTTTGTAGTTTGGTGTCTGCTGTTTTTCTGGCATCAAGCTTATGCAACTTGCAGGGTTATTCTTTAAGATATGCAACAAAACTCACTAGGTTTGAATCAAACTCATGAGCCAAACCTAGCTCGAGACCTAATACAAGCCAATCTGATGCATTAGCAAGTCATACTTGTGTCCTACTCCCCAGCCACATTTTTGACTTGAGAATAATCAGGAATCAAACTCCACTCTGCAAGTACTCGCCAAATTATTCACATGTTGGTCATTTTGCTCAGGAATCCTTGAGAAAACTCAATGAGCCACTTTATAGAACTCAATCAAGAAGAAAAACCATTATAAGCTTTTGCATTAGGCAAGCTTTAGCCAAGTATGCATCAAACTCTTACTCTCCAGCCTTGAGAGTCTTGTCACAGGTGACACCAGTCTGTCAAAAGTCTTGATAAGGACATTGCTAGTGTCAGGGAGGAGCCATTGTGTGGATAAAATCATTTGCATGGAGCTCCATAAAGCTAGTAATGAGGATTTTTACTCTTCCAAGTCTCCAAAAGTATTTTCAAATTGCTGGACTCCAGAAGTTCAAGGACCAGGAAAGGAGGTGGTTTCGAAGCCCATTTGGGTTTCTAGGAAAATTTGGATCCAGTAAAAAGATTATGGTTCAAAGGCAGAGAACTGGACTTGGATTCTTTGATGGGTGAAAAGAGAGAACTTCAGTGGTCTTCAGAAAAAAGAAAGTACAAAGGTTATGAAACCCAAAAAATAAAATAAGATGGTCTCCCCAGTAAAAGTGGTGATAGGTGAAAATCTGAGGGTCGAACAGTTTCTAGAGTTTGCTGGTAAGGTGTTAACAGGAAACTTTATGGGTAGGAAAATCTCTGAGGAGCTCTAAATGCATGGATGCAGAAAGTGTGGGTGCCAATTATTGAGTGAAGCCCTTTTCACATTATGACAAAGTGACCAGATCAAGTTCTCCTCATGAACTGAGGAAGATTCAACGTCTATATTACATGAAACTTTGAAGTTGTTTTTAGTCAGACTTCCTGCATATAGTCAGATTTCTTACATAGGTCCCTTTCATCAATTATTGAGTCCATTTCCTTACTGAGTGATTGAAGCTTGTATTTCAGGGCAGTATTTTCACTTTCTAATGATTCAGGCTTCACCTGAAGAACTTTGATCTCAGCCTCAGCTTGATTTTTTGCTTCATGTATTTCCATTAAATTTGAACTTTCTTGTAGAGAATTACCCATTGTATTATGCTTTGTTTTTTCCTCAAGTAACAGCTGATCCAATTCAACTATTCTGGCATCAAGCTCAAACTTCATTTTGTCCCATTCTATGGCCTTTTTCGCCACAACCTTATGAATTTTCTCCTCATTTTCCTCTCTTACTTGCCGAAGCTGCCTCATGCATTCTTTCAAAGCACCATCCAAATGGCTAACTCGATCTTCAAGTGCAAGCTTTTGCTGCGTTACGGTATCAAACTGTTGCTTTAAAGCCATTACTTCTGTTTCAGCCTTCTCCCAACCTAAAAGAAATACAATTGACTTCATCATATTAATAGAAGAGATGACGTTATAGAATGGCTTCATTCTGTTCTAAGACCAAAGGAAAATTAAATATGGTCTTGAAAGTACTAAGAATTAGAAAGCTCAAAACTGCAAGTTATATTTGCCAGATTTTCCAAAGGGAATCCCACATCATAGGATACAATATAGTTGCAACTAAATATGTGCCATATAAATGATGAATGAAATCCCCATGTTGATCTGATAAATTCAAGAGGAAATAAAGGCTACCTGACACAGCTTCTTCTGCTACTTTGGCATGCTGCTTCACCAAATTATCCTTGGCAGTATTGTCTGAAAGGACCAGCGACAGCTTTTCATTCAAACTCTTTAGCTTCTCCTCTGACTGTTGCCACACCATCATTGCTTCTTATGACATGTGGGCATGATTTGCAGCAGTTATGGAAGTGTCCTGTTGGATACAAAATCAGCTATGCAGTCAAAAGAATGGCATGGTTGCTTACAAATAATAAATCACGCTAACTGGAAAAAAGTAGAGATCTAATACAGAATGCCAAGTATAAATGGAAACTTGGTGCCATGTACTAGCTTTTCAGTTGTCTCAAACAAAAAATGCATTTCAATAAATGGTATGGCCACATACAAAGGAAAGGATATGTCTTATGATAATGCAAGCTTGAACATATCATACAAGCCTTTCCTCTTCAGGCTGAAATGCAAAATCAAAAACACAAACTAGACCCACAACAACACTGTTGTGCAAAAGTATAAAATACTAAAGGCAGAAATATTTGATTTGGTACAAATTTCAAATAATCCAAGGAAAAATTTATTCGTCTTTCCTTCTGCTTCTACCATTTAGTTCCATCTTCTTTCCCAAATCTTTGGTTAGGTTCAGGCTAGAATAACATCAAGTTCATTTTAATTAGGATGGAGTCCGCCTTGATCGGGTAAGACCCCAACACGAATTTACTTAACCCTTAACATTGAGGTTTTTCGACTGGTTAGTATAGATATTTCACCATGGATATAGATTTTGTACACAAAATAGAACAAAGTATAGATATCATCTAGGTCATAATCTGTTTACTCCATCACTAACATATTAGATAAATCATAATACTTAGAATCTTCTAACAGATCTAACCATTATTTCCTGTAGTCTATTTTTCATAACCTGACATCTTCATACCATCTCCATTTTGTTCTCACATCATCTATTTATTACACAAACGAATTCAACTCTTCATGGTACAGACCCATTCGTCTTATATATGTTTACTTAATCCATTATTTACAACAGTTAATTACTATTAATGATACCAACAAAAGCATATCACCCCTAAATCCACTCTCCCAGCTCTTGATCAAAACTTTATAAGCTATGTTAAGCCATTGACCTGAGCTTCTAAGTCAAACTTTATGCTTACATAGAGACAGTACAATACAATGTCAATCTGCATCTCCACAATTCAATATATAGTCAATCCAATCAGCATAAAACACTCCAGCTCAACGAGTTTTCAATCTACTTGTTTGATGACAACCTATGTTAATAATAGATTATAATATATATACTTGTATAATGTCATCCTATACTGGCATTAGTCACTATGAACTGCATGTAGTTGTCACTCTCTTATACTATGTGCTTATCTATCTCAATCCTGGTTCAATCCTCCTTGCGCTCAGTTTATGACTGCATATTAACCAACCAGTCAAGAATCCGAGATTTTTCTGGTTCAAAATTCAAATATACAACTAAAAAGTAAAAAAATTGCAAGACACAAAAACTCTTGGGTACAATTACACAATTTTATGCCTAGATAGGTTAGCATTTGGCCTTAATCCCAAGATTTTTTTCACTCTCAGAGAAGTTCTATAGCCAAGTTTGAATGGCTATAAGTTTATGCAATTCCCTCATCAATTTTGTTCGCAATGGCAAGTTGATCATTATTCATTCCCTGAGCACTTACTTGGCACATTGCATCCATAACATCTAGGAAGCCTTGTTTGAAAGCAAATCTCAAAGTCCCTCAAGCATTACCTGATGACAATAGCTACTGGTATCCACTTCTCATAACTCAACAAATAGTGAAACAAAAGGGTAAAATGCATACTGAAAAATTTCAATGCAGAGTAAAAAATAAGAAAAGAAATTTCTCAAAGTGAACAATGATTTTTTCGGCACTTATAGGTGGTAAATATTAAATATTGAATACCTGTCTCTACCTGTCTCTACCAGCAGGTGGTAAATATTGAATAGCTGGAAAGTTTGGCAGCTGAGCTGTTCTAGCACACATAACTCTAGAAGCCTTAAGCTCACTGTCTCACTTTAATAAAGTGTCTTTTAACATCTTGGATTTTTCCTCCATTGCTAACAGGCGTTCTGTAAGATATTCAATCTCTTTCTGAGCATGTTCCCGGTGACTATCATTTGAAAACTCTGTAGAAGAAATAGGTGAAGTGGCCCCCTACCAAGAGACTTCCTAAATTTCACTTCCCCAGCTTCCTTTCTAGTTGTCTCTACTTCAAGTTTCATTTGAGCAAGCGAAGAAGGCCCTGGTAACCTTTTGCGCACTAGACCCCTCAGTCTCTGGCACTCAGCCTCCAACTTAGCAGTTTTTTAACAGTTTCTGAATGTTGCTTGTTCGCTGCCTCTGCAGATTTCTTACATAGGTCCCTTTCATCAATTATTGAGTCCATTTCCTTACTGAGTGATTGAAGCTTGTATTTCAGGGCAGTATTTTCACTTTCTAATGATTCAAGCTTCACCTGAAGAACTTTGATCTCAGCCTCAGCTTGATTTTTTGCTTCATGTATTTCCATTAACTTTGAAATTTCTTGCAGAGAATTACCCATTATATTATGCTTTGTTTTTTCCTCAAGTAACAGCTGATCCAATTCAACTATTCTGGCATCAAGCTCAAACTTCATTTTCCCTTTCAATGGATGTGCCGATCAGGAATTTGAGCTTTTCCATAAAATGCAAATGGAAGATGTGCAACCTCACTCTGCTACCTTGGTGAATGTACTATCAGCATGCAGTCGTTTACCTGCTTTGCACCAAGGGAAGTGGATCCATGATTACATAATTAGAAGTGGACTGGAGTCAAGTGTTTCTATAAGTAATTCTGTTGTAGCCATGTATGAAAAATGTGGATATGTAAATATAGCACAACAGTTATTCGATTTATTATCTCAAAGAGATTTAGTCACATGGAATGTAATAATTGTTGGGAATGTGCAGAATGGGCATGCCAAAGAAGCTTTGGTACTTTTTCATCAAATGCAATTAGTAGATACGAAACCTAATTCAGTCATGATGCTGAGTGTGCTCCCAGCTTGTGCTGATCTACCAGCTCTGCAACAAGGTAACCGGATCCATAATTTGATAATTAGAAATGGGCTTGAGGCATATGTTTTTGTGATGACTGCCCTCGTAGACATGTATGCCAAATGTGGGAACATAGATGCTACAAAGCATTTGTTTGAGAAAATGACTAGACGAGATGTCATCTATTGGAGTACAATGATTGCAGGGTATGGAATGCATGGCCTATATAAGGATGCCCTTGGAATTTTTGTTCAAATGCAACAAGCAGGCTTGAAGCCAGATCACATCACTTTCGTTGGGGTTTTATCTGCATGCACTCATGCAGGTCTTATGGATGAGGGTTGGTGATACTTCAATTGCATGAGTGGAGATTTTTCTCTCACACCTAGGCTGGAGCACTATGCTTGCATGGTTGATATTCTTGGTCGTGCTGGCCGATTGGATGAGGTGGAGCACATTATAAAAAATATGCCAATAGAACATGATAGTGAGGTATGAGGGACTTTAATTTCTGCTTGCAGTGCTCACTACAATGTAGAGTTGGCAGAGCGTGTGTCAAAAAACCTTCTCAAGTTAGAGCCTGAAAATGCTGGAATTTATGTGTTTCTTGCAAACATATATGATGTAGCTGGAAGGTGGGAGAATGTAAGCAAGGTAAGAGCAATGTTAAAAGACAACAAGTTGAAAAATAATCCAGGATGCAGCTGGATTGAGATCAAGAAAAGGGTTCATGTATTCATAGTTGGAGACTGAGCATGCCCATAAACAGAGAAAATATGTTTTATGCTAGATAGTCTGGCTGAACAGATGGATGATGCAATGTATGCTCTTGGATATAGGATTTCACTCCATGGACTGGATAAGGAGGAGAAGGAAAGCATCCTCTGTAACCACAGTTCAAAGTTGGACATATGAAATTTGGTTTTTATAATATCAAGACTGAGGCACCTATCATGATTGCCAAGAACGACATTTTTCGTGGTGTCTGTCAAATGAATCTTCAATATTGTGATGATAGAGATGCGAACCGCTCTAGAATTTTAGATATCGAAAATACTCTCATGGCGGTTTCTGGTATTGCTGCTAAAACCAAGCAGCGAGCATCTGCTTATTCCATTGCTTTGCACCCTGTCTAAGAATTATTCTTTTTGCTAAGACAACATAGCACTATGGAATTTAGAGGTGTTGTATTTAACCTAAGGGGAATCAATTCTTGTAAAAGTTTATGTCACTGCAATCATGATGCTATGTTGTTTAACATTCACACAGTCAATGCAGGAAAAATAATGAAATATTATGAGGAGAAAATTGAAAATTGAACTTGTAAGGAAGTCCTCTTGAAATAATTGAAAGTTTTGTTAATGTCCTGCAAAATTTCATATGAGAAAAATGTTGTGAACTGGAGGCTTACTATTGAATCTGGATTTTGAATCAATTTCCAAACTAGGTTGATTTATCTTTGTTTGGACTTCGACAATTCCTTCCAACCCCTTTAACTATCAATTTTGTGGCATCATCGTAGGTTCTAAATATCAACCTTCAATGTGAGCATAGTTGATTTAAACAACAACAACACTATAAGTATATGCTTTCGATTAATTAGATATCAAATAGATTTGAAAAGAGGACTTAGGCAATGTGTTTAACCTGAAAATTTCAGAGCATTCACATAAAATGTAGTGTAAAAAATAGATATATCCTGAGAAATATCTCTTGTTAATTAAAAAAATAGAGAGCTATGTTCACTTGCCTCTTCAAGGGTTGACCTCCTAAAACAATGTTTCAAATACAATAACAATCCTTGACAAAGCATTACAGAACCTTCTACTCAATATATAGCTATCCATGGGTTAAAGTTAACTACCTATGGACTTAATTATAATGAGGGCCAACTAACTAATTTGGGCCTTATTAATTTAAAAAAGCCCTTTATTTTACAATGCTATTAACTAACTAGTTAATAGGCATTATTCAAGGAAGGTGGCTTTATATATTAATAAAGTCTTTAAGGGGGTTGGGGTAGGACCCTAACATGCCCTCCCCCTTCGAAAGAAACATGGTCTTAAAGGAAAATTATTGTAGAATCATTGTTGGTTCTCATGTGGCATCTTCTGGTTGCATATCTTTCCATCGAGTCAATACTTTTTTGATCGTGCACTAGAGCAATTGATGCTCTATGCTATCCAATATTGCTTATGGATGGAGCCAAATGGAGTCTTCTTCATCAAATTCTGATAGCTTGGTCTACACTTTGCAATTTAGAATTATTGTTGGTTCTCATGTACCTTCAGTAGTATTCAAAAATATAGAATGTAGTCTATATAACGAATCATGAAAAAAGGATCCAGAAATCGGAAAGAAGAAACAACAGTTCTTACATGACCATAGGACTTGGTTATCAAGTAGCAAATCTAGAGCTAGCAACAAGAAACAATAAACTGAGTGGATGAAGGATGAAGAAAGAAACCAAAATTGAGTGGGAGTAAGTTGTAACTTGTCCCAAAATGCTGGGTGTGGACCTATTTCAAATTTGACTAAAATAATTTTAATCAAGAAAAAATATAGCAGAAAAACAGGAAGAACACAAAACCATGCCTAGGCTAGATGAAGTTATATTGACCCAGTACAGGGCAAACTCAATTTTAATATATCATATTTTCATGTGAGAAACAATTACCTAGATCCACGATGCTAAGACAGGACATACGGTAATACTTGCCACATGTTGTTCCCACATAAGCTCTTAAATATCGAGGTTGAAAGTGTTGTTCTTGGGTATGCTACTAGAACATTTTGCATTTCCATTAATCCATAATGAACTCATGGTAAATTGGTCAAATAAAATTCACTATTTAAACTAATCATTGAAATTGATCATTTCTTATGAAGATGGAATGTGAATTCTCTAGAAACACTTTTATTGGTATAATTATGTTTGGTACATGATCCACTTGGTGAATGAATGATATATAGTTTTTCAATGTGGGAGCATAACTCGTGATTTATTTATGAGCATTACCTTGTTATTATATCTGTTTTCAACCCCATTGTACCTTGTATGTTAGTTAAATTTCATGGTGGATAAGAACATTAGGGACACCTATTTATGGAAATTCATAATGTATAAAATTTTTAGCAAGATCACCTTTCGTTACAAGCAAGTTGTCAAGGATTCGAGATCTTTAACTGTTCAATAAAATAGTTTTTCCCAAACTCCCCAAGTGTCACTTCCCACTGCCTCTCCACATGACCAGATATGAGTATAGACTGAGATTTCCCACATATTTGAGCCACGAAAGGATAAAGACCAAAGTCTATTGTCCAAGATGAGCTAAGTAGCTATGTCTGGAAGTAAGTCACTGCATATTTTTAGTAGAATCCCTCCACGGATCGAGTCTAGGAATATTATAGATCCACTAAACTGAGTTGCAGTGATCCTTCACACACATCTAAGTTGTGAGATGACACAGTCCTGAAACCAATCTTGATTGGTCTGAGGTGTAAGGAATTGTTTTGAGGTCTGTAAAATTATACCAGTAGAACACTGATGTTGACGTATGCATGTGCCAACTCTCCCCTTCATTGCACCTCTTCTATAACATTGTTTCACCTCCTCTGTTCTAACAGAATCTAAATTGTTGCTATTGTTGGTGCACCTCTGTTTCTGAACATGAACACTGTCAGAGCAACAAGGTAAGAAAACTCGAAAACTCCCACTTTACAAGTGTTCTCCACCAAGGCAATATACTATTACAAAACCTTGAACCCCCTATCTGCTAAGGGAAACATCATCACATTGGCCATCTGTGAACCTAAAGAAATATAACCTTAAACCACTACTCCCTTCTATACTCTAAAATATCTTTAGAATCTTCAAAGTGTGCATTCCTTGTTCAAGGAATATTTCATCAACAACCCACCATTCTCTAACATTGTTGCACCTCCTCATTTCTAGCAGAATCTAAATTGTTGCTATTGCTATTGTGCTTCTGTTTTTCACATGAACATTGTCAGAGCATCAAGGTATGAAAACTCTAAAACTCCCTCTTTAAAAGTGTTATTCACCTTGTTGCAAGATAACCTTGTTCAAGAGTTCCTATAATTACATTTTCTATAATAGATGACACAATGAACTTGGGACAATTTGAAAGGAATGGTCCAATATTGTGTATGCCCATATTTTGACTAGGGAACTAGAATGCAGAACCAATGTTAATAAAGAAGGGTGATCATAAGAGATCTAAATCTGTAGAAGCCCAAGTATGTAGATGTAGATAAGGCAAATGCTTGCCTCTAGAGCAAGACTCCTAGATCCTTTACACCTTTTTCATAAAGGTGTAGAGCCCCTTTTATATTGATAGATTACAAATGCTAGATCACAAGTTCACCTATAGTATTATATAATCACCTTAATGAGCCTAGAGAGATGTATTCAACTAACAATGTAGAGGGTTCAATTGGTTTTGTTCGATGTTACTGTTGTTTCTCTTAGTTCTTGAGTTGTCAAGTGTAATTTGTATTATGTTTAGAACTACTTCTGTTTTCGCTATGAGATTGTTGGGGAAGTGAACATAAAAATTCACTTCACAAGAACATCATGAACTATATAAAGTAATCCATATTAAATAATAATTATTTATTCCGAGAATATGTACTTGAGTTTCAACTTTTGTAAGCTCTTTCACTAGTACAACTTCATTGATAACAACATTAGGTTTTTCCACATCAATTGTGTAGGTGTCAATGCTCTTATCCTTGTTTTTGGATCTTTGTTGTGACTTCTCTCTTTCTCTATCTTCTTTATTTCCATTGGTATATATTTATTATGACTTCTCAAATGAAAATTTGTATCAACTTCAGTCGACAATTTTTTTATTAATATCTTCAATATCTCTTTTGTGAACATTTTTTATGTTGTTAATTTGTTGTTGTAGTTCATTTATTTGTTGTTGGAACTGTGAATTTATGTACCTTGTTTTTATGATCATCTCCAAAATAAATATGCCCAAAGCAAAAAAATTTAGGTGAAGAAGCACCCGTACAATCTCTGGGGAATTCATTCCCCTCCCACTTGTGGCAATTCCCCTAGAATCGATTTAAGATTAGCTTCCTCCCTCCATGAAAGAAGATAACACTCATGACTCAACCTAAGAAGATGGATCGTACATAAGCACAATAAAGAGTAAATCAAACAAGAAGCAACAAAGAATATATCCATGGCTAAGCTATCAACAATAAGCCAGGCTTTTGATATAGATAAACATAAGCAGAACTAGAAGAACGCGTTTTCCAAACTACACGAGAACTACTTCCCTCACGAGTCACCATGTGCCATGCTTGGTCTCGGTGGTTCTCTTCCTTCTACTCCTGGTTCAATTACCATATCTTCATTGGAACCAACACTCCGAACTCCACTAGACAACGATTCACCATTTTGCAGTAGTGATTCGCCATTTGTACTGGTGATTCACCATGATTTTACAGGATAATATAATCT
Source organism: Pinus albicaulis (assembly GCA_034641835.2). Lineage (NCBI taxonomy): Eukaryota > Viridiplantae > Streptophyta > Pinopsida > Pinales > Pinaceae > Pinus > Pinus albicaulis. The sequence continues at coordinate 1,000,619,089 of CM076577.1, read as the reverse complement.
CGTGAGAGATTCGCCAAAAAATTATATATACATATTATATTATTAATAAAATCGCCTTCCATTTTTCCTATGTATCATGGGGATTCGCCTATTTTATATATATATAAATTTAGGGGGGTTCTTAAAATTTTCCCTGGATTTGAGGACTCTTCTTTAGTTCATGGGATAGGGTTGAGTGGTTTCTTCCCTTTATGTGTCGATTTAGGAGGAAGAGGGTGGAAAATTTCTTCATTTTAATCTTGGACTATGTACCTTTCTCTAGAGGACCTCAAATCATATTTTTAATGTAACTAAGCTTGCATGAAGTCAAAAAAATATTTACAATAAATATCTATCTCATCATCGTCCATTGGGGCCTCCAAATATCCCACTTCTCCTTCAGTTTCTTGTGTCTCATTCTCTCCCTCTGAGAGAGAAGAGAATTGGTTTCTTGTACTTCTATAGTATCATCAACATTCTCCTTAAGGTCATATTCTAGATACAAAGGAGGTTGACCTTTATCCCATGTATCATTTCTCTCACTTTACAAGAGCTATAAGGGCGGCCTCCTGTATTGGGGGTTAAAATTCTTGTTCATTAGAGGAATTTTGAAGTCTAAAATGGGCCTCCTAAGGAAAATATAAAATAATAGTGGAATTAATAAAATAATATTAGATTACATCATCAAATTTTAGAGGGAAAAAAGAAAAAACTACTTTTTCAACACGTATTTTCAACTTATCTCCCTATGGGTTTACTCAAATTTCGAGTGGAAACACTCGTTGGATGCAGAATTTGATTCCCTATCCAAGGAGTACCCATATTGCATACTTTTGATGGAACCGCCTACATGAAAAAAATAAATATATGAAAAACGTGATTGCAATCATGTTTTTTCATGTATTTCTCATTTTTCGTGTGGCGAGGTCCATCGAAAGCATGCAACATGGGTACTCCTTGGATGAGGAATTAAATATTGCATCCAACGAGCACTCCCGCTCAAAATTTGAGTAAAAATTAGGGAGATAAGTTGAAAATACGAGTTGAAAAAGTAGTTTTATTATTTTATTATTTTTTAATCTTCTTACTTTTTTACTCCAAAAATGGTGAATCATCCCCCATGGTTTACATCATCATCTTGAATCCTATTGGTTCCTATGAAGTTTATTGTTGTTGTACATTTTTCTTAGCAGGCCCATTTTAGACCTCAAAATTCCCCTAATGTAGAATCTTGTTGACTTTGTTGAGGGGGTTTTTTACTCTCCAACTCTAATTTTACAAGGTTGTTAGAAAAATTCCTTATGAGCTTCTTCATTTTGTATAGCTTATGATCTTGGTTTTATTTTATGTGTCCTAAGTAACTAGCTTCTTCATTTCCCCTCCTCATATCACCATATTCCATCTTTCCTTTCCACTTTCCAGTAGAGGTGAATTTTTCTTCGACCTCTAGGGAATCTCTTTGGATTTGGTCCAGAGTAAGTGACTTTCTTTCTCTGAGAGTAAATATGAATTTTGGTTCAAAGGCTCTTGCAAAGACTACTTTGGTAGTGACCTATGGAGGTTTAATTTTGGGAGGGAGGCTATTATACAATTTATTAAACATTTTTATAAATTTTGCAACATCATCATTATGTATTTTCTATAAGGATATATCCATGGTCCCTTTTCTCGCCCCACTTTTGTATGAAATATTTCTCCATATCCTCCTGAGTGTTAATGAAATCATTTGGCAGAGTCTTGAAAAATTTCCTAGCCTCTCCATTTACAGACTATATAAAGAGCCTTAGAACTAAAATCTAGATGTTCCACATTCATATTTTCAACAAATGCATAGAAGAATTATATATATTTTTGGATTGAAATGTCATATTCTCTAGTAAATATTGGCAAGAGTTTAAGATAATATTGTGGCATCCAATTCAGAGGTTGTTGCAAGTGGAGTGGGGCATATTTATTGAGTAGAAAACCAAGGACAACCATATTTTTCAATGGAGGTAGTAAAGGATTTTCCAAAGGACCTATTTGAGAAACTGTATGGATGGTATTCGACAGGAACTAGGGTGGAGTATTACTAGTTCTTTGAGTCAGACTAAAAATAAGGATTTCGTTGACTTCTTCAACTTTTGGGACAATATGCAATGTAAAAGAAGGAGAGCTTCCAGAAGCTTCTTAAGATTTGGTTCTCAAGTAATATGAGCTAAACAGTGGGGAAAGTTCTTCTGAATGTTCCAAATGTCTAGAAGGGGATTCAATATAGTTTATTTCAACCTTCTGGGAGCTGGAAGTTGACACTTAAATAAATGAGGTCACCAGATCTAGAGTAATGGGAGTTATATCCTTCCACACTCTCCTAGAAATAATTATTTTAGGGTCAAATACCACGGGAGCCTTTTGCTGAGAAGTATTAGAGAGAGTATGATGTATTTTGAAAGCCAGGGTGATTTACTGAATATACACCCCCTTTTTTCTCACCTAACCAAGGGGTGTATGAGTGTTGTACCCAGGGAAAATATTTTGTTTCATCCCTAGAAACAACTCCATAAGATGTTGTTGCTCCTAGTGAAAACCCTCGGGTTGAGGAGAGGCCAATTCCTATGAAATTTTAAATTGTTTGAAGATATTATAGAATTTTCCATTTGCATTCAACACTCAAAAAAAATTTGAATTGGAAATGGTTCAGAATATCTTTCAAGAGGATAAACGCAATTAATATCAGAACAAAATCATATAAGAATTAATATTAATTTATTGAGGCTAACTTACATAGGCGTATAGTTCATTTGTGATTGCAACATACATGAAATAATAATATGAAGGAACAAAATCAAATACACAAGGCTAATCTTAGAATCTGATACATCTAACCTTAACAGAAAAATGAGGAGATGAAACAATAGATGATATTTCAGATTGCATGGGGCACATATTAAGGATGTTAGATCTCATAGTCACATGAATATTCAATCAAATTATACATAGATGGATTCCTGATTTCTAAGACTACATCCATCAACTACTATTACATGCTATCTAAGAAGAAGAAATAAAAAATGGAATCATCACATAAAGAATACATACTACAACATTTTTCAAGAAGTATCACCAAAAATATCTATTAATTTGCAGATTGAGCATACATAATTTCCTTTCTCCATTAACAGCTTAAGATCCCTCTTGAAAACTAATTTTTGGAACCCTTTTAAATATATCATAAACATTTTTTTATAGGGTATCAAGATGAGTACCCATTATTAAAATATTTATTCTTGATCTCTGAGTGATTCATCATAACAAAAATGGTGTGATGATGCTACTTGCAAAGTTGTACTAAATAAACCATAACTGACTTGAGTTCATTTCTTGAAATGGAATATTTACAAAAACATAAAAAAAAAGTCTCATGATTGACACGATCACAAAATTCTTCATTCTCGTTGGACAAGCTATGGAGGAAGAGTTGTTTGGTCGATAATCTAAAGTTGTGGAGGATTAATGAACCAGTCACATTTCTTCCACAATGTTGGAAATGGTAGAGGAGAGCGAAAGAAAATTTGAGAGGAAATTTTAAGACTTGTGAGCCCTGCATAATTTGGCCCAAAGTGAAGAGGGTCCTTACTAACCATAGAAACTGGAAATCCCTCCTCAAATAGTTCATTACTATATTTCCTTTTAAGGAGGAGGTCTTCTCACACAAGGATCAATTTTTCTCTTAGCCTCTACTAGAATCTGATTGTATTGTTCCCGTGGGATTAATTCTCCTACCATATCCCAATAGATGGCAAGTCCATCTCTAATCCTTTTCTCAAACTCTAAGTCAAATGTAGCTACATCCTTCAACACTTTTTCCAGGCATTCCTTGGCATTGACTCTAGCATATTCCTTCTTAATCATCTTGGAGACCTCCAAGATTGTAGTTACCCAATCTACCACATCTATGGCCCTCAAATCACTGTTTGGATTTTCATTAATATACTGAATGATGTTTTTAGTCATCTTGGCATTTATTTGATCCTTCTCTTTGGTAGCTAGGATGAAGAACTCATAGTCCTTTATTGAAATATTTTTATCTGCCATCAAGTTTATTCACATATGCTATTATTTCATCCCATATTAGTTACTTGACTGAGAGGATGGAAATATTACCTTTTAGCCTATTTTTCAGTTAAGTGATTTCTTGGTTTGCTGCTTGCATATTTTTACTGATTAGATATACATTTGTCTTTGCAGAATCCATATGTTTCTCCTTTTGTGTAAGGGTGCTCTTAGAGTTGTACAAATCCACCTGCACTTTATTCAGTTCTCATTTAGAGAGATGTAGCTCAATGATGGTCTTAGTGAGCTACTTATTAGGATTTTGAGTACTTTTTGGTACGAGTACTACAAAAATATGAGAGTAAATTTTTTGTTGGAGCTCTGCTACCTATTTCTTGAGGGAAATTATATTATTTTGGTCTATCAGCTCCTTGGCTAAAATATATTTTTCTCCTTCCACCTAGGATAATTCTTTGGACTACATATGTTCACTACCAAGAATATTCAACTTATGCCTCAATTCTTGGATCTCAACCTGTGAACTCTGGATAAGAGTCTCTACCACAACTTTGTCTTCTGGGTTCACTCCTAATTTGACAATCAATTCTTTAAAATTATCATTATGTAAATGTAGAGCTCTATAATTGTCTCTCTCTTGCTTTAGCTTCATGGAAATCTTCTGCAATAGCTTCTCATCTTTGTTGATGTTAATAACATTTATGCTCAATTCACTATAAAGAATCTCCCCCAACCTTCTATGAAAATTGTATTTATCTAGCAAAGGGACACTCATCACGTCAAGGGATACATCCATAGGCTTAAACTATGGGCTTGATGGAAGAGACTCAGTTGAGGTATGATGTAGAAAATACCTCATTTGATTCCTCTCTAGCTCCATGGCAACTAGAATTATGGTATGGTAGGAAACCGAATGTGATGCTAGCTGCAATTGCATCTCTTCTCTGATATCCTTGTTAATTTCCTCTATTGCCTTCCATATAGCCCAAATAGATCATATCATTGTTGAGCTCCCAGAAGAACTTAGAAGTGCTACCTTTGTATATGAAGAGGCAGAAGCTTGAAGTGGGTCTTCTAGGGTCACCTAGAAACCTGGATGATCCAGATTTGTCTCAGTTAACCTGGTTTCAATCTCTTCATCAGATGTTTCTTGGATTTTGGCCCTTTTTCTAGAGTGAACATATTCGATTTCCACATCTATGATCTCTTCTAAATCCCTGTTTTGTGCATAGTCCTTTGCACTTGGAGTTTCAATCTCCATCTCTGTATTAATATGTCAAGAATGAAAGTTATATTTCTTCTCAACTTCTAGTCTATGTTCATGAACATAGGTTGAGGCACTAATTCTTTTCCTTTTCTTTGAAATAATACCATGGGGATCATAGTGCTAGATTTCTCTCATCTCAAAATTCAGTTCTATCAACAAACCTTCAACTAAATAGAGAGATTGTCTGGTATTTACAATAAAGAGACCTATTAGCTTTCTCAATTTAAACATATAACCTTTCCTACCATGAAAAAAGTGAATTTGATCCACATGTAGGATCTGTCTGATAAATTCTAAGGAAAATATTCTCATTTCCATAAAAACGGGGAAACGATAAGGAGGGATCTCACACACATAAATTATAATTTTTGTGTAATCCTCGAACAAGTACTAGTCACCCACCCTGGTATCTTTAATCAGCTGGAGGATTTCTTTTTGCTGAGGAAAAATTATTGGGGGAGAGACATTATGGATTATTTTATATGCAATAGACATGTAAGTGGATATGAAATGAGAATAACCGTAACTGTTAGGTTTCTTCCTGATAGCTACATTCCATTCAAAGATAAAATTTTGCTACTTGCATGAAAACACAAGACCGAGACCCAAGTATTCAAAGTCATATACATGGGTGTATAGGAACAAATGAAACACCATGGATTAATATCAAAAGAATTAAGTGATAGGAAAATGGTGTTGCTAGAATTTGATGGATTTGGTTAGGGAATAAGGAATATAAAAAAGGTGATTTGGTTACATCATCACCCTCAAAAAACCTATGGAAGCTTTGGTTACATTTGTACCATCATTATCTCTGAATATTTGGGAAAATACAGTAAGGATGGGTTGGACAGCTTCTGTAAAAGTAGGAATGGGAAAAGAGTCAACAATAGGTAGGGATTGGTGGGAAGGAACCAAAATCATCTATAAGAAGGCCTATTGTTCCCCAAATAAGAGAGAACTATAATTGTAGAAAAGGGTGGTTTTAGTGATTTATTTAGACATAGGGGAAATTGGGTACGCTAGATCTTTATGAATTAGTTCTGGATTTATCTCCTGAATTTTCACACCTGTTGATGATATAAAACAATTTTTATCCTCTACATAGGATGCATCCATCCATGAAATGAACTCAGGAAAATGGTAGAAATATGGCACAATTTGGTAGTACAGGCCTGACTCTACCACCCTAAAAGTGTATTCCCCTTTTAGATGGAAGTCATACATGTTGAACCAGAGGCCAGAGAGGTGGTAAGGGCATGGTGGGTAATATATTCGTGACTTTGTGTCCATGAGTGGCTCAATGTTAGATGAGGGTTTGGCCTCCCGCTCTTTAGTATTTTTGGGGGTTGACTTCTTCATTTTGAGCGTGAGGAAAAAACTATAAGTGGAGGGCCTGTAAATTACCTAACTTACTGAGTGAAATCTGGAAGAACCACATTAAAGGAGATTTGGGTTTTTCTTAGGTGCGAATGATGTCGTAGACCATCGGAGCTACAGGAGGACTCGACTGTAAGAAACATAATTTTTAAATTCAAACGACTAACAGGTCAAGCCTTTATAAGTGGGAGAAATAGTAACATGACTTCAGGTGATATCATGATGGAGTGACATGTGGTGGAAGGTGATTGGGGCAGGGAGGTGAGAGGCTAATGCATGGAGGGGAATACATTTATCGTTTGTTGTGTTCTTTCTTGTTGACGTTAATGGAACCTCGGCGTATGGCGTGGCAAGTGAGGTCCCCACCTATTTCTAGCAAGTGAGTGAGAAGGAGTTAGGATCAAGATGATCTCCCCTAGATTTAATCCAGGCTGTAGATATGTAGATTGGGACATGTTTACTTTTCTATTCTTAGGGGTGGTGCCGAAATATTGGCCATGCCAATTCTGCCCCCCCACCCCCCACATCTTGTAATTCCTATGGGGGTTGGTTGGGCCATGATGAACAATGATCCGCTTTCCACCCACTCGAACTTTAAGCAAGGGTCCCGCTTTCAATTTTCCTTCATCTCTTTGATTGTTTCTCCCGTCTAAAGAAACTTTTCACTACTCCTACCTATTTCCCGAGGACGTTTAGTGCACTGCCAGCACCCAATTTTGTTCCCTTTTTACTTTTTTTATCCTAGGTATATCCATCCTTCTCTGAACCATGGTGAATAGGGAACCATCCCACACAAATAAAAAATGTGATGGAGACAAGAGAACAACAACTGCCATGTTACATGCCTCTACCCACAAATGAAGTGGCAGGCCTTGGTCATGTACCATAGCTCTCAGAGCTCCCACATTGCTTTGGTTCTTCCTCTCAGCTACCCAATTCTATTGTTGGTTGTGGGGAGTTTTCATTTCTCTTTGAATTCCTACTTTGGCACAAAATTCCTTGAAGTCATTCAAAACATACTCACCGCCATCATCGCTCCTAAGAGCCTTCACCTTCTTATTGGTGTATTTCACAACTAGTGCCTTGAATTCTACAAACTTTGAGAATATCTCATTCTTCTTCCACATGAAGAAGATACAACACTTTCTTGAGAAATCATCGATAAAAATAACATAGTACTCATGTTTGGAGGTGGAGGTTGTCGAGAAGGGTCCACAAACATAAGAGTGGGCTCTCTCCAATGTTGCATGTGCTTTTTTATATCTCAATCATGGAATGTGGATTTTACATACTTCCCCAAGGTACAAACCTTGCAGACATCCTACTGCTCAAGTGATCCTTTAGGGAGGATAGTGGTTATTTGTTGCATACTTTTTAAGGTGTCATGACGCAAATGGCCCAATATCTTGTGCTAGAGTTTACCCACATTGTGACTCTGCACTTTCTCTGCCTTAATTCTTAATGCAACATAATATTCCACATCAATTTTATGTAGGTTCTTCGCATGAACCTAAAATTACTTCACCTGCCAAGTAGCTATGTGTTTAAGAAAGGCTTTCCATTCACTGAAGATCACATCATAGCCACGGTCTTCCAAAGCTGTTTAGAGATGATGTTCTTCTTCAAGCCTAATACAAACATAACATATTTGAGGTGAAGAGGATATCATGACTCCCTCTTAAATTTTACTATACCAATATTGGTAGCAATGTACCTTACATCATCCCCAAGCTCAATATGCATCTAGAGATATTTCTCCTCCAGGTCACTGAAAAAATTTCTACACCATGTCATGTGCAATAAGGCACCTGAGTCCAAGTACCACACACTCCTCATCATAGTGTTGGCCATGCATGTGATCTGGGTGAATTCTAGCTCAAACTTTAAAGCCAATGCTTCACCTGCTCCTCCTCTTGAGTTATTATTGCTAGAATTTTTTTGAGGAAACTTTGTAGCATATTGCCCAAATTCATGATAATTGAAGCAGTTAACTGTTAACAAGTGTTTCTTCTTCCCCCCTTGGATGGATTCTAGTTTGGTTTAAGATTTCTTCCCTTTTCCCTTTTTTCCCTTTCCATCAAATGAAAATTTTTCTTCATCCTCTCCCCTGGATGAAACTGCATCTCTTGTGCTCCACCTAATTTCTTCTTGTACCAATTGGACCATAAGCATTCCCAATTTGGTAATTTTTCCCTCCCATTTACATAGTCCTGGTAGTTATGTTAGATTTTGGGAAGGCCTAGAAGAGATAGACTCATTAGCTCATCTTCTGCAACATTCACACCAACCCCTCCAAGCTCATCCCGAACTTGTGTAAATATTGTGAGATACGGCAGGATAGTATCATTCTTCTACATCTTAATGTTTCAATGTTTGTCTTTGATGGCCATTTTTATATGGTCACTGCTATTCTCAAATATCTCACTCAAGGGCTTCCATATTTTGAAAGGATTTTTTTTCCCAAGTGATTTGAGGCTATGTGGTCTCTCACTCCCTCCAAAATTATTCTCCTTGCCCTAGTTACATATTTCTTCCATTAGGATAGGTTCTAGAAATTAGATGATCCTAGTTTTGGAATGAATATCTTGACATATTCTAGCAATACATTTTCAACAAGAACTACCTCCATGTGATCCTTCCATGCAATGAAATTTGAGTTGCCTTGAAAGGTATTCTCTATTTTTAGTCTATTGAAGGCCATTCTCCCAACTATGAGGAAATCCTACTACAATGAAGCTGCAAATTTGAACCTCCTAAGGAAAAAATTCGAACTTATTATTCTAATGTGAATCATGCTCTGATACCATGTAGGAATATGGTGATAGAATTGAAATTTCTCAAGAAATTTAATCTAAATCAAGAGACACAATTCTACGCTACTTCTCTATGGAAATTAATTCACAATTTAGAAAAACATTTGGAAACATGTATCAATCACATACACAAGTAAACAAATTTATCTAGGGGAAACAAAATGGTAAAATCCCATTAAGCCTTCTTTCATTAATTAGATTAATAGATAATGTATTATAATTGTGTGCTCACTCTGAGCTCAACCTGCAAGTGAATATTTGTTCTCTTTACTCAATGAAAATATCTAGCCCAGAATTATTCAATTTCTACCTCCACATGAGAACCTATTTCCTTGCACAAATACCAAGGAAAAAATTTCCCCCTATTCTTTAAGAATTTCCTCCAAAATAATTGTGCAATTCCTAAGGATTGATCATTGATTGCATGCAACACCTTTACACTCAATAATAGTCTACAACTGATGTTACACTGCCTTATAAAATAAACCACAACTAAGAAATTTGAACTCCTTACATGCATGAGATATTTTTTGTTGATGGGTCAGTTAACTGGATGATATTTGAGTTAGACCATTGTCCCACTGCACAACTAACCTCCAACTAGTTCTATTAACAGTTACAACTAGTTTAACTGAATAAAAATGGAAATAACTTAACTAGATTGCTACAAATTAGAAATCAAACATGGATAATTGAACTCCAAGCCCTCTAACTCGAATTTAATGAGGTAACTGAGTGAAAAGAGCCATGTCACCTCAGTTAACTTCCTCTAATTTGTCTGATGATATGGAAATTTCAAATTTTCTCAATTTGATCAAGGCTAAGTCAAATTGAGCCTTTCTTGCTACACTTATCAACACTCCCTCTTTGCAAGAAATGGATTTTTAACCACCCTTATCCTACACTTATGGAATTCAAACTACCCTCTTGACAAATCCTTTTTAAATATGTCAGCATATTGTTCTTCTATCAGAATTTATTGTAGCAACATTATCTGTATACTTGGATCGATAGCGAAATACCAAATTCTCAAAGAATTAATGCAACTCTATTTATCACAATAGTCCCACAAGTATATTTCTCATCCAGATCACCTCACATGTTACTTGACTTGCAGCCATGTATTCAAATTATGTTGAGATAAGTGCCACATACCTATGCTTCCTACAGTACCAGGAAATTGTTGCAGACCCAACATTGAAAATTCCAGCAGATATACTCTTTCAATCGAATGGAATCCATGGAAAAAATACATATGTAAATCCACACAAATTCACTCCCTTTTTCTGTCTGTACCATAATCCATACTGGGAAATGCCTCTGAGGTACTGCAAAACATGATTTTCTTCCTTCCAATACAATTTGGTCAACCTAACCATAACTTGGCTCATCTGGTTGATCGCATAGCGCATTTATGGTCGTGTTTTCACAAGATACATCATTGAACCCACTAGATGTCTGTAAACGGTAGCAATAACCTCTTCACATGAAGTGGCATTCTCCTTCCTCCAGTTGGTCACTAGAGGTATATCCATGGGCTTACAACTCTCCATGTGAAATATCTGCAGTATCTCAATTGCATACTTTCCTTGAGACACAAACAATTCCCCATCACCTTTCTGTACTTCCAAAATGAGGAAGTAGTGCATGAGACCCATGTCTTTCATCTCAAATTCCCTTGCAAGGTCCTCCTTGCAAGATTTGATCAACTGGTCATCATCTGCCAATATTAAATCATCAACATATAAAAAAATGATAAAAAATTTACCTTCTATCAAACATTGATAGAGATTTGTATCTGCTTCAATTTTGTTTAATCCAAATCCATTGAGATAACTATCAATCTTAGTGTCCCAAACTCAGGGTGCTTGTTTGAGACCGTACAATGTTTCCCTAAGTCTTCACACATGAGACTCCCGATTAAATGTCTCAAAACCTTCTTTTTTCTCTATGTACTCTTCCTCCTCATTAACACCACTGAGAAATGATGTTTTTACATCCATCTGGTGGATATTCCACCCCATATGCACAACCAATGCAAGAATTTATTTAATCGATGAATACCTTGCAATAGGAGAAAATGTTTTCTCATAGTTAATTCCCTCAACTTGAGACAGTCCTTTGGCCACAAATCAGGACTTATTCTTCTCTATGCTTTTGTCTACTGCATTCTTAACCTTGAAGATCCATCTGGAACCCATAACTGATTTATCTGGTGGTCTTGGGACCACTTCCCAAACGCCATTATTCATGATGGTGTTAGGTCCATAATACTAGTGTATCCCCTTATTGTTATTGTTACTGTATCCCCATATAAGCCCACTATTTTTATTATTGTGCCCTTACATTGTTATTGTTATGTCAGCTAGGATTATATTGTGACCCCTTGGAGTCCTATATATAGAAAGGAGGTTTTGTCATTTGTATCATTGAAGAATTGTTCATTTATGTAATGTAAAGGAGGTTTCCCCATCGAAGAGGCTGATTTCTAAGTTGTTTATTTATCTTTTTTTCTATTTTGTGATTTGTTTCATAACATTTGGTATCAGAGCTTTGGATTCTAGGGTTTCACTGCAGCAAAAAGGTCATCTTGGAATTTTTGCTATAACTATTTTTCTACAAAGGTTAAGAAGCTGAAAAAAAACAAACATATTTTAGCCAAAATCCTGAAGAAATTCGTGTAAAAATTGCATATCTTGGTTTGCTATATTTGCAGTGGTATGATCTGAGGAATTTAGGGTTTTTGCGGGCTCTAGAATTTCATCTCAAGTAAGTGGCCGAGGGAAAATCGTAATAACCTTCATTTCAGACATCAGATTGGAATTTTGTAAAAATTGACCTAAAGTGCACAGACTGCAGTTTTGTTTGTATCGATTTCAAAGCTAAAGGTTAAAACAATGAGATGTGGCATGTCGTACAATTTCGCTCTGCTGAACCAACCCGTAATTAGGTCATTGCGGGATATTGGGCATAACTTTATCTTGAAGAATACAAATTAGGTCTGACCTATGGCATCAGAGGAAGACTTAGAGGGATAATACAAGATTGAATAGAAAATCATGGGGATCTGAAATTATAGAGATACATCAGTTTCAATATCGAGCTCCTCAAAAGAAAGTAAAAGATGTGTATCTTTATTTTAAAAACTGCATAAGTCTTGTTTGAAAAATCAGTTTGAAGTGATTCCAAGGGCATATTGAAGCATAGATATCAGTATTGGGTTCTAAAATGTCTTCGAAAAATAATCCCACACCCATTAAGCCCTCAAAAGGTTCTACTATGAATCATGAAGAGGAATAAGTGCAACATGATATATCAAAATTACGAGACCATATGCAACAAATTTCTCTCTCACAAAGAGTAACAGAAAATGAAATGGAAGTTAAAATGGATGGTATGAAGAAAGATATGGATCTATTGAAGAAATGTGTGGAATCTAAGATGGATGGCATGGAATCTAAGATCGATGGTATAGAGAAAAACTGAAAGTAGAGATGGAAATTTTGAAGGAAGGCTTGGCAAAGTTGCTACAAGAAATGATTCCTAATGTCAAAATGGTAGTAGATGAAACTCATGATGAGAACAAAAGAAATATTAATCATGATTTTATTGAATGTAATTTTGGATTTAAGACCCACTATATTCCAAAGATTGATATGAGTAAGTTTGATGGCAAGGATCCAATAACATGGATACTATATATGGAGCAATATTTTGATCTCCATATTGTGCAAAACACACAAAATATATGCATTGCAACTTTATATTTAGAAAAATATACATTTGTATGGTATCGATGGATTTTCTCTCATAAAAAAATTGTCACTTGGTCTATTTTTACAGAGGAAATGATATCAATTATGAGGATACAAAGAGAAACACCTTCTTTAACCAATTGATAAATCTCAAACAAAAGGGTTCAATGGTGGAGCACATTGAGGATTTCCTAAAATTGAATATAAGGGTAATTGATATTCTAGAGGAACACATGATTTATGTCTTCATGTGGACTTTAAAGGATAACATCCAACATGAGGTTGGCCTTTGGGAACCTAATTCATCGGAGAATCCATTTAGGTTGGCAAGAAAAATTGAAAGAAAAATTATGGCGACAAGGAATCCTACCACTCACAACTATAAGTTGCTAATCCTAGACTTCCACAACCTACAAGGTTGACACCACAAAAAATGGAATAAAAAGGAGCAAAAGGGCTTTGCTATAGTTGTGATATAAAATACACTAAAGGTCATAAGTGTGCTGAGAAGAAATTATTTTACATAGATTGTGAAGAGGAGGAAGAAAAGGAACAAGAAACTTCAAAAGAAGAGGATATACACCAGGAACCAACCCTCGAGGAAGAAGAAATGAATCTGACCATATCCTGTAATGCATTGGCAGGAATTACCACTCCTAAAACTCTTAAGATAGAAGGACATATATGACAGAAAAATGTAATAGTGCGAATTGATTCAGGTAGTACCCATAATTTTATTCATTGTAAGGTAGCCAAGGAATTGAATTTCTTCTTATACCCAGCACCAGAGTGTCAAGTAATGGTTGCAAATGGAGGAACTATAAATTGCTCTAGAAAGTGCCATAAGATCAAACTAATCATGGGGGAATATTTATATCATATTTCAATTCTCTCCATCCCAATGGGTGGTGTTGATGTTGTACTAGGAGTACAATGGTTACAATATTTGGGGACGGTTGCTTTTAATTTTCAAGAAATTTTATTGAAATTTATTTTGGAAGGAAAGGAAGTTGAAATATGGGGTATCACAGGAAAGCAAGGAAAGATACTCATCTTTAATTTCATGACAAAGCTTTCGAAGAAATAAAAATGAGGTGTGATTGCACAATTATGCTCACTACAGGTTCTAACAGCAAAATCATCTATTTGTCTAGATCTCCAAAATGTATTGGACCATCATTCCAAGGTATTTGAGAAGTCCAAAGGAATCCCACCTATTCGTGATAAATATCATGAAATTAATTTGATTCCAGTAAGTTTTCCTCCAAACATCAGGCCTTACAAATATACTTATGCTCAAAAGAGTGAGAATGAATGTATGGTTGCAGAAATCCTAGAGACTAGTATAATTCAACCTAGTAAAAGTTCTTTCTCTGCTCCAGTAGTATTGGTGCACATGAAGGATGGATCAGGCATATGTGTCTATATTATAGGGAGCTCAACAATCTCACTATTAAAGATAAATTTCCTATCCCCGTCATTGATGAATTATATGGAGCAATTTACTTCACCAAGATGGATCTTCATTTTGGATATCATCAAATTAGAATGAACATTGACTACATTATGAAAACAACATTCAAAACTCATGAGGGTCATTAAAAATTTTTGGTCATTCGTTTTTTCCTTACTAATGCACCTTCCACATTTCAAGGTTTGATGAATTACATTTTCAAACCCTTACTTAGAAAATTTGTGTTATTATTTTTTGATGATATACTAAACTACAAAAATTCTTGGAAGGATCATGTTCAACATGTTAACATGGTGCTCAAACTATTGGAGGAGAAACAACTATATGAAAAAACCTCCAAATGTTTCTTTGGAGTATAGGAGGTGGAATATTTGGGTCATATTGTATCTCATGTGGGTGTTAAGGTAGACCCTAACAAAATTAAATGAATTAAGGAACGGAAAATCCCTACAACCTGTTGTGCTATACAACAACCCCCCATTTATTTTTTTATAGGGACCTTTTAGAAATAAATAGGAAATTATTTTAATTTTCTAAAAATAAAAAAAAAACTTAGGAAATAAATATTTTATTTTAAATTTTTCCGCTTTATTTTTCTTGAGTGCATCGCAAATTGCATATCTTATGAATTTCAAAGACTCATAAAATTTAAAATGTGTGAGCCGAGATATGCGCTTAACTTTTTCAAAGATATGTTTGAACTTTGCAAAAACTTCAATCACCGTTATATTTACTTTATCTCATCGCACCTCACTTAATCAATCAAAAACATTAAAATCAAATCGATATAAGTTCTGACTTTGCGAATCCGACGAGAAAATAAATAAATGAATACAAAACCTTCGACAATCGCAGTCACTTCAAGTTTTGCAAAAAAACATAATTCGCATTTCGCACAACTTATAACATACGCCAAATTTTTATCTTATAAAAGTTAAGTGTTACGAATGGTTATAAATTATGACTTGCGATACACGCGTCGATGACATTTAATGGATCAAGCATGTGAAGTAACTTATGTCATATCAAAATGAAATTTGAGATCTTAATGTCTTTAAAGTGATTGATATATTTTATGCGTGAAGGTGTATAAGATATTAATTCAGAGATTATGATTGATGATTGATGTTATATCTTGATAGATTTATATCTACTTGTGTGTGTTTGAAATAAATGATAGATTTGTCTCTTTGATTCTCTATACTTGTAAAATTTTCTTTGTTTTTAGGAAACCAATTAACGGATTGAGGAAGATTAAAATGAGAAAAAAGGGCAACGATATTTCTCAGACGTCGCCTACTGAAGATACAGAGATGTCTCCCTTATTTTTAGATACTGTCTGCAACAAATATTGCGACAGTTCGACATGGGAGGCAATGTATAAGCTTTTTGAAAGCGAAGGACCAAAGGTGATAACCAAAGTTTCTTCGACAGGCATAGCATCTACCTCCGATGCAACTCTTTTTGACGTTGCATGCTCATACATCCATAGGATAACTGCAAGACCAAATATTCTCCCTTACATAGACATGGTTAAGTGGGTAATTGATCACTTAGACATTGAAGATAGAATGTTCAAGAATTCAAAGGGAGAAACTAGGGGCTCTTTTAGGGCAGAATATTTAACAACAATGTATCATCTACCACCACTGTAGCATAAATATGACAAAGACTTTTTGCAAAGCTTTAGAGGAGAACATCTAGATCTTATCAAAGTCATCAAAGAATGGAAGGAGGAATAGGGGAAGTTGAAGCGAGATAAGCTTGGTACGTACCTAATTACCCAAATTCCTAATCCTTACTGTTATGTTGTCGGTATGTTATGTAGATTATTTTCCAGACCCGATAGCACTAGATTCTCAATAGAATGGGTTCCCCTGATTGACACAATCGTCAATTCATCAATCTTGAATTTGGAAAACATCTTATCTGATAATATAGCCAAACACATTACCGAATATAGGAATAAAAGGAGTATTTCATCCAGAGAAATACCTCCCTTTTATATGGTTTCCTATGTCATGGATGCTATCTATTTTACTTTTATTTTTCCTACCATGGGATGGAAATGGACTACCCAAGACCCTACCCCAGTTCACATTCCCCACAAAGAACCCTAGGATTCAAACTTCCACCTACACTTCTATAAAATCTATTACAAAGTCATATTTCCTATGCATCAGATGATTTTCAATAAAAAGGCCCCTAGGGTTTCTGAAGAAACCAATGCAGACATTATTTTTGTAGCAAGATGGTTGGCAGAGGAAAATTTTACATATATTAGAGTATTCGGGAGTTATGCTTCTCCCCATGTTTTACCCTATTACATTCTCGATATGTTACTTGTAATAGAAATAACCTATCAACTTGTTAATGGTGTCATGAAACAACTGAAAGATGTTAAAAAGGATATTTGGCCTAATTACCCTATATAGTGTGGCACTTTTTCACTGTTTGACATTGGCCATACTTACAAGGAAGTTTCCAACATTCATTTATTGAAATTGGAAGTAATGCCAAAAACGTTATATGATCCAAATGATGTAATTAAAAATTATATCACAGAGCTTAAGTTAAATCCTTTTGTAAAGGAGAAAGATGGATTTGATGATCTCTTCCAAGACATGGAAAATTTTTCAGACATTATCAAGTATGCATCCAGCCAACTAAGTCGAGATGATTTTGAAGCTTTCCAAATGTATAGAAATAGGAGGCTAGAGAAAGTCCCTCTCAATTTGTTAACTATTGAAGATGACAAAAAACACACTCAAAGTATCAGCTTGGATGATGAAGTAAAAGATATGTTTGAAGATGAATCAGGTCAGTAATAGCAGTAATCTCATAATTCGAATCACTTTGAAAATGAATCCGAATCTAAAAAGGAAAGCCCAAAAAATATAATTGACCAAGAAATCCATGAGATAGAGATGCCAAAGGAAAAGAGAAATAATGGAACAGAATCAGATTCTCAAGTAGTTCAGCATATTCATAATATACTAGATCAATCCAGTTCACCACAAACAAAAGATCTTATAGATGAATGGAAGGAGTTTTCTGAAGCAATAAAAACTCCAAAAGAGAATCCCAATACTGATCAGGAAACGAGTTTTAAAACACCTGAACACTCCTAGAAGATAGTGGAAACTGTTAATCCACTACAAAGAGTTCCAGCAATGCATGATAAAAAAATCATATCGGCCTACCCTACACATCAAATAGTTCTACAAATTGAAGATATTCCTTCGTTGGATATTTTCTATAGTCCTAGTTATAAGGCCATAGTTAAAAGAAACAAAAGGAGGAGAATTGATGAAACAAATTCAAAGCCTACGGATGAATCAATTGATGTATTATGGAAAGATTCCTTAGATGATCCTACTGAACATCTAACCAAATTATCACAGTATGCAGGGGCATATGCTACTACTACTATTGATAAAGCTAGCGAGGTTAGATTGTTGCTAAAACAAAAGTAAGCCAGAGTACAAGAACTAGAGAAGTTGTTGAATGAAGAGAAATCTAATTCCAGTGAGCAAGTCAAAGTAAACATAGCCTAATTTCATAGAGATGTTGAAAGCCTCAAATTGCAGCATCAGATAGAGATTAATGAAAAACAAGCACAACTGGAAGTAGAAATTACCAAGCTGCAAAGCCAACTACAATTAGGGAAATATATCAAATAAGCACTAGATTTAAACACTAAGTTAAAGAAAGAACGGGAAGTGTTTTGTCATAAAGCTTCTATAATTGACTCTTATTGTGATTTCAAATAAAATACTGATCTAGCAGATAGCAATCCAGAGACTTGAATGTGAAAGACTTGAGAAGAAAATTGAAGAACACATCCAATGGAAAGTATCAAATTCGGGGAAGGAAGCTAATCTACCTCAAGTAGATAAGCTTCATAAATAAATTCTATTCAGAGAATGGGAAGCGCAAATCAAACAGGAAAAGAAAGCAGCAGCGAAGACATCCAAGATATCAAGTGAGATTATTAAATCTATGTGTGAACAACTGTCTAGAGAAAAACTTCTCAAGGAGAACACATCTGATGTGCTCTCAGAAACAATACAGGGGGAACACAACGGAAGAAGAGAGCAGATACACAGGAGGAAATTATTAAAAATTTAAATCAATTTGATCAAGAAAAATACTGGAATTTTATGATCAAACCTTATCATCAGCATCAGACTTTGAAGTCTCTTACAGATTCAACGAAGAGATCCCAGTCAGTACCCTCAAACGCTATTTTCAAGGGACATATCAGATCAAGGATATCGCAACTATCTCAGCTCAAAGAAATGTTGTATATTTTTCAACTTCGTGACCACATTCAGAAGAAAGGGCAGGACTCATAAATCAGATTTGTTAGTTTAGTTTCCTAGATTGTAGTTTAAGTTATCTTTATGAGGAAGGTTGTTTGAAACCTCCTCTATATTTTTGTAATAATCTATTTTAGTTTATAATTAGTTTAGTATTTAAACTCTTCTAATGCATTTAGAGAAGGGTCTAGAAATTTGTCAAAAACATTTGCAAATAATGCAATATTGTAATTTTGTGACTGCTTTGATAATTAATGGAACACATCTATTATCTTTTGACAATTAAAGTTGTTTAACTGATGTTGCACTATCGTACTCTTTAAATTTCTTGAAAGTGAGGAGTAGATTCATTGCTGTCAGTTTACATGAGTATAACTTCGTACATATGGTACTTCTATTCACTTGTATTAAGTCTTACTTCATAGATTGAAAGTCATATTTTCATTGCATTATATATTTGAAATGTCATCATATATAAATATTACATGCACTTATGTTCTAATATTTCGCTATGGCTTCTTATTCAATATGTAATCACACTGATAAATGTGATATTTCTTTCACAATTCTTCTATGCAAACTAATTTTCTAGAAGAATCATTTTACATAATTTTCATCTCTTTCAGCTGTTAAATGATCTATATTACTGATAATTTAAATATATCATTTTAGATCGCATAAAGTAAAAACACCCCGGGTGTATATTAGATTAAATAGTTTAGATAGATGCATATAGATTAAAATCATTTTCCATTTGCGTGTTATATTCACAACACCCTCAAAATCATCCTTATTGGGAAATTGGTCCCATTATCCCCAGTCGAAGCCACTACACCAAACAAAAAAGGAGCTGCTTTAAGGTCCGTACCGGGTGGTTTTCCACCATGTTTTGGCAGTGAAATTTTGAGGCCTCATCACAACCATAAAGCATCTTCAAGGACTTTTGGGGTTAACATGGTATTATCACAATTTTTTTAAGAATTATGGGAAAATATCAGCACCTTTAACATATTTACTGAAGAAATATGCATTTTCTTGGACTCCAAAAGGAACTAAGGCCTTTGAACATCTTAAAGAGGCAATGTGCCAATCGCCATTCTTAGCTACACCAGACTTCACAAAAACTTTATTGTGGAATGTGATTCCTCAGGAAATGGAATTGGTGTGGTTTTAATGCAAGAAGGAAAACACATTTATTTTTAAAGTTGTCCAATCAAAAGAAAGTATTTACTGAAACCTATTTATGAGAAGGAAATGTTCTCAATACTACAAGCACTAAAGCAATGGTGACCTTACCTAATGGGAAGACACTTCAAGGTAAAAACATATCATGATAGACTTAAATACTTTTTGTAACAAAGGTTATCTTCAAAAGAGCAACAAAAATGAGTCACAAATATGTTGGGTTATGACTTTGAAATCATCTAAAAAAGAGGGAAGAAAATTTTTGTTGCAGATTCATTCTCAAGAAAGGATGAGGATGTGATAGAATTGTTTTGTGTCATTTCTATTATCCAACCTGAGTGGATAACCAAAGCAAGGGATGAATGGAAGAATGATGAAGAGTTGTGGACACTCATTCAAAAATTGCAGCAATATCCCAGTACCTATGAAACATTTAGCTGGAAAAATGATTCATTATGGTACAAAGATCACTTATATATTTGTAATAATTCCCAACTCAAACAAAAGATTATTTTGTAATTGCACACCTCTCCCTTAGGAGGGCACTCGGGATTTTTAAAAACTTACCACAAGGTCAAAAAGGAATTTTTTTGGGATGGGCTTAAATGTGATATTCAAAAGTTTGTGGCAGAATGTTTTTTTTTCCATCAAAATGAAGTTGAGACAATTAAGACCCCAAGTGTGTTACAAAATTTATCCATTCCAAGTCAACTTTGGGAGGATGTTTCAATGGATTTTATCACAGGTCTAACCAAGTCCAAAGGAAATATTGTCATCATGGTGGTATTTGATTGTTGATAATTTGATCAAATTTCATATCTTGGGTCATAATATTTTAGGATATATAATCAGATGAAGTCAAGCTCCGTATATGATCCTAACTCATGCATCAAAAAATTTCTTCTTGGAGGTTCCATAAGCTAAAAATTAGATCATAGTGAGGGAAAATCCTATTTATCATCCGATCCAACTTTCAGATCTTGGATCACAATATTTTAGGAGATATGATCAGAGGAAGTTGGGATTCTTGGATGCTCCTAAAATCATGCATCAAACAGTTCATGTTGTAATTATGTTATATAGTTTCATAGGTTCCATAGCTTGAAACTTGGACCAAAGTGAGGGGCAATACCACTGATTATGTCGGCGGAAAATTTTAATCAGATTTTGACCAAGGGTTCGACTGAGGGTTCCAAAAAAAAGGCCTGTGTAGTCTAGCACTTCGCTAACATTTTTACTCCTATGGAACAAAGGAGTGTCTTACCCGAGGCGAGCTAGAGCCATAAAATAATGTAGGGTATCTAGATTTGATTAATTAGGCAATTTACAGAACTATTATCGCATTCATTCTCAACCATTCGACTCATTCACTTAATGGAAAATAGAAATATGCATAAAAATGTAAAAGGGCCCATAAAATACACAACTGAATATCAGAATTCCCATCCTCCATATAATATTAAGCAGTAGAGTTCAATTATATTTTATCATCGCAATTACAACTTGCAGCAATCAAGTACATCTTCCTGATATAGAAGCTACTTATTGGCTTCTAGATCATAGGTCACCAGTGCTTGCTGAAATAAATTTTGTGAATTCTCATGCAAGGGATCAATAGTTGCATTCTTCTTTGCGACAACGCCACTTCCATCTGATATCTGGTAGAATATGTGTTGACATTCTTGCATGACTTTGGGTAGAGTAGCGTGGAGAGAAGTGACAGTCTAGATTTTCTTAGTGATCTCAGTGCGATATATTGTTGAAGGATTAGATGAAGATTGTTTCGTATTAGTGATAGTTTCCTGAAGCTCTACATGTTTGGACACAAGTTATTGACATGTTTCTTAAATCATAACACAACATTCTCCAGGAAAGCAAGAGGAAAAATATTCAGGTTTCTTTGCAGTATATGGAGCAAGAGTAGGCCATAAGGACTACAATTGAGAATGAAATGCACTAACTTGGGCATCAATCCTTACTTCTCAAGGCACAATTTTGTTTGTAATGCAGAAAAAATATGTAAATGATGTTGTTTCTCTTCACAGGTGACCTTAAGGTCGGTGCACCTAGTCTCTTTCTAAAACAAACAATGCTCCAACTGAGAAATGGAGGCATGAATAAAATGAACCAATTGAGGTGAAGATCATGTACTGAGAGTGTCTATCGCAACTATATCAACTGGTGGGAGTCTTGATTGTAGTGTTTTTCCTCCAGCAACTGAATGCTCTAACTAATCTTGTAGTGAATATTCCCTCTGAATAGAAGCCCTTTGATTTTGCGCAATTCTATGCAAAATAGGGGACGAAATAAAGGTAATAAGCTCATGTTGTTGCGCGGCAAGGGAAATAACTTGGCTACATTGTTCAACATCATTCATGAAGTCGGTTACTTGTTTAATGTAAATGAGTGGAGCGGTGGATGAGGATGGATGATATGGATTGGCAACAGGAGGCGGAACAATAAATGGTGGGGAAGTAACAGTAGTGGGCACATGAGAAAAAATGACAATGGAAAAGTAGGTTTCCATCTCTTATGGGTCATCAAGGACGATAGGTGAATCAGGGCGATCAGATAAGGTAGTTTTTGAGGAATGAGGCATCCCTTTGGAGGCTATATGTGGGGATAAGGGTTGTTCTTATTCAATGGGAACAACAGGATCAATGAATAAAGGTTCGACATCAAGGTAAATGAAAGTGGAGGTGGAGGTAGTGTTTTGAACTTGGCTGGGTGAAAGGGGAGTAAAGACAGTGGCGAGTGGAATAGTAGATTCCATAACAGGTAGTGTAGTGGACACAGGAGTGAGTTGATGTACCTAAATATTTTATTGAGCATAATAACCTACCTCAAACCAAGTAGCATAAGTTGAGCTCACACACTCCTTAGCCTTCTTCAGTAGAGGCTAGAGACCCTATGGCACATCATCAAAAAAATTTCATGAAGTTGAAGGGCCCTCCTCGATGGGATTCATTGTGTAAAAATTGTAGAAAAATTTTCCATCTTGATTCCATGCGATGACCCTTGGCCAAGTGCCAACTTCAGTGTGGAAATAATTCTCATTGATATAAAATGACAGTGGATTCATAGAGAAATTAGTTGAAGAAACATGCATCAACTGAATATAGCAAGAACTGTGAGATATACCAAACTAGACTAGAGCAGCGTATTGTTCCAACAGAGGAATTGGCACCCGTGAAATGGTGTGAGTAACAACATCCATTTTATTGAACTAATGAACAAAACCAAGATCATTAAACTCTTTATTAACATTGTATTCAGTGATGCACCAAGGTGCATACATATATGCGAGAGGTTCATATCCTACTATTGTGGCAAGGTCACAACCATCTAGTGCACACCATGTAGACATAGCAAGAGGAATGAGCAGAAATCCAAAAATAAAATATGTGGACCGGGCATAAACATCATTGGAAGATTCAAACAATTCTTGAAGGAGATAATTGTACCAATTGATTTGATCACCATGGCCACAAGCTTTTTCAACATAGATAGCATCTAATGTGCATTCTCCTCTGGTGTAGTGACACATGAGATTTTTGGAAACATAATCATAGCAGCAACATGAACCGACATGTTATTATTGATATCTATAATAGCTCCTAGGCCTTTCTGGGTGGTACCATACTTCTTATACAAATTTTTCTCATCCATCTTCTTCCCACATTTATCTATTTTCTGAAAATCTGACTTAAAATAAAAACCATAGGCATACAGTACGATGATGTTATGGATATCGATTGCATGGATGGGGTATTTTCGGTCCAATCAAAAATAACCTCCATTAAGACAATTGATTAGGAACTTTTTGCAGCGCATTATCTCACCAGTGGTGCCAAACACGGGTAAATCCTCCAGAAGGAGAAGGGTGGATTGTTTTAATGGATGGAAAATGAGTTTGAATTTCATGGTGGAACGAGCATTAGGACGGGTATTGGGATCCATAAAAACAATAGTCTGAAACACAGGGAATAAGGTGGAATCATATAGGTTGGTATCCATAAGAAGTCCTTTTTCATACTTCCCCAATAGATCATCCTCGCAGTGAATAGGAGAATCAATAGGGTATAGACTAACAGTAGGTTTAGTTCGGTGAACTATGTTTGCAGGGTGACGGGCGTACATAAATCAATCAAGAGAATGAGAAGGCAAAGTTGATTCATAGGTGGGTGATAGTGGATCCAAAGCAGAAATTGAGAATGCTTGAAAGAAAAAATATAAATATGAAGTAAACAAGCGAGAAGATTGTTGGGTCTATTTACTGGGTAAACTAACACAAGTATTTTATAATCAATCTGGACTTGTAGAACTTAGAAGCATCTCAAAAATATATGGATTTCAACTACAGTCAAGTTTAGAAGATGAATTATTTAATTTAAAGGAAATGGATATCACAAATATAAAACTTAACTAAATAATTTCTAATTCAATTATTTAATAAGCAGAAGAAGAATCTCCTAACTTAGGAGAACTTGTTTGTCCTTCTCTACAATACTACTTCATGAATAGAAACCAAAACCACTAATGAAAAATAGCTCAAGATGTGTAAAATAATAATAGAAGAGGCTTCTAACTAAGGAGGTCCTTTTTTTCCTTCATTATAAATTCATTCACCATTAATGCCATTGTTAGAAAACTAGAAATTCAGAAAATCACTTAAAAGAAAGAAAGATGAATTCTAGTTTCTAGTCCCTGATCAGATAGAAGGAGAGTTTAACTTCAACATTGGTTTGACCCTTAATATTTAGATTATAAATTAGATTAGGATTCATCAAAAATCATAACATATCGTCATACATCTAATTAACTGATTAAACATCAAACAAAACTAGTTCAGGAAATTGCAACTAAATTAACCAAAGAGTGCACTTAGCTCGGTGTGGGGGCCCTCCACCCTTGCCTCGCACACTAAAATTACTTCTCAGCTACTATAAATCAATCAATAATTTACCATATAGAACAACAGAAAATAAGATAGAACTATTTCTTCAATTAGCTCTCCAAAGTTCAGAAATATCAAAGTGAAAATATACAAATTCTACATATCATGCCTTCAATGTATTAGGCTTAAATAGAGAA
Organism: Pinus albicaulis; assembly: GCA_034641835.2. Classification (NCBI taxonomy): domain Eukaryota; kingdom Viridiplantae; phylum Streptophyta; class Pinopsida; order Pinales; family Pinaceae; genus Pinus; species Pinus albicaulis. Next base: position 1,000,593,770 of record CM076577.1, on the reverse strand, counting down.
ATATGAAACAAAATTAAATAAAATTTCTATAATAGCCATTTATATCCTTATCCTATATATTATGGTTGAGCTCATCCATCTAATCTCTCAAAATCTGGAAAATCCCATAAAATGCTAAATTTGGCCTATTTCCTAGGGATTTCCAGAATAATAGATCATGTTTGACCAGCTTTGATTGGGCCTAGTTAAGCTCGGTTTGAATGAACCAATAGGTGAACATCCATTCTTAGTCACCAATATTTCTATAAATGTTCTTAGTTCGAGCCCAGGTGTCCTGCAAGTATGACATCATTGAAGCCATTACGGGAATTTCTAGTCTTGTCCAAAAATGCACTTAAAATTCAATTTTTGTAAAAATTTCTAAAAATTGAAAAACTTATTTTATATACCTGAACATGCATAAATTGGTCAAAATAAAGTGACTATGGATGGTATATGGATGGATAGTATGGAAATAAAGTGTATTTAATTAAACAAAATTAGATAAAAAAACGAGGGCCAACATATCCCCCTTGCTGATGTACAAGCATGTCCTCATGCTTGCTTCTTTCTCTTGGATCTCTTGAGCTCTGATGTAGATATTGTACCTAATCGAGATGCCTCCTGTTGTGCTTCTTTTAAAATACAATATATCCCTTTATATTGTTCTCCCTTATAGATTGAAGCCATGATTTTTTGTCTTTCATACTTATACTTCCATGTGTTTTTCTCATTCAGCCACCTGTAAGGGTATTCTTTCTCTCTAATTTTCCAACTTTCTCATTCAGCTTTTCATTTTCCTTGATCAATTTGGCATATTTTTTCCTGTATGTCTTGTTTTATTTCTTCAAATGCCTCTCCAGAAATTTTCTTACCTCCAATTAATCTATCAACTCTTTTATTTTGCTAAGGTGAATCTCTTTCTCTTCCTCTCTTATGTTTCTGGAAAATGAAGTGGCTTCTACCTCAACATTATCAAATTATGAATCTCTTTCCAATGTCTTTTCATAGGCTTCTTTATGCAATCTTTCAATGATTTCATCAACTTGTTTTTCTTTGGGAGGTGTTTCAACAATTTGTACCTCGGGATTTTTATCTTTACAACTTGTGTCGGCTAGAATTTTCTCCTATGTCTCCTAGGAATGGATAGGAAAGATGCTTCTCTCTCAACCATGAGAGTGTCTTGTTGCTTTTTGGACCTTTTCCTTGGATAAAAAGGTGAGTTCATTATGCTCTTTGTTTCATGCACTAGTTTAAACTTCTCCTCTATGACTTGTTCTTCAAACTGATGTTGAGTTAAAAACTCTTTCCACACTACACCCTTGGTTTTCATTTGATACTCTACAATAATTTTGATGAGTCCCTGATGGTAGATTTGTGCTTCCTTGGGTTTAGTTTCATTCCTCACATTCTCTATCATTTTAATCAAATTTTTAGAGAATAAGTATGGAAAATTCACTTTCACTTCTCCCTTGATATGTTGGAGTAATTTGATATGATAGAGATGCACTACATTGTTCCTAATGTCACAAGTGAAAAATATCTGAATAATTAACACCAACTCTTCCCATGGCTCATTAAACCATTCCCTTGGAATCCCCTTAGTTATATCAAATGATCCCTTCCTATTTTCCTCCATAAATAAATTCCATCCCTTATCTTTAAAGTGAAAACCCCTATGATATTGTTCCCCTGAAAATGGTAGATATAAGGCCTGAGAAATGGATTCTGGATTTAATGGGATGACTAAGTTTCCCACCATGGTTTGCTCCTATGTGTCATTGTTTATGAACTCCTTTGTGATGCTCTCATTGTGTCCATTAAACTTTTGGAGGAAACCTATGAGACCAGCCTGATAAAGTTTTTCTATGGTCTCTTTTCCCCAATGCACAATCCGAAAATCTTTTGGTTCTACCCTGGTAGCCATATGCTCTGAAAACCAATTTATGTAACCTTGCACTATCAACATTCTCATTTTGAAAATAAAAATTATGCATACATATATATATCTCGTTGAATAATTCATGAATTTTGTTCATGGTGATAAGGCTTACCTCTTCTTTGATGCTCTTGACAAGGGAATGAAATCAATCTTCTTCAACCTCTGTTTTCTTACAAAAATGAGCCCACTGCATCTGTTAGTCACCTATAAGTCCTGATATCCATAATGGTGGCTAAATTTGTTTTCAAGCCTTCAAGAGATATATTTCCTTTGAAAAGCCATCATCTTTGAAGTCTTATGATGATTCTTTATCCTCTAGATTAATCTTCACTATTGTTTCACTGTAAGCCCTCAAAAACCTGCTCATTACCAAGAGAAAACTGCTCATAATGCTCCACTTCCCACCATTTACCTCTCTATTTCACTCCCACAAAATCTCCATTTTCATCCTTGTTTCCATCACAAAATCCCTCAAAAACACCTTCGTTTAACCTCTAAATCACCTTAACCCTCTTTTAAACCTTATATCATCCTTTATTTGGTTTAAAAATCCTTTTCCTAGCCTACCGAAACCCTCATTTGGCCTTAAAAACCCTTTATTCTAGCCTAAAAACAGTCTTTTGCACTATAAGGCATCTAAGCTCCTAAGGGATTATTTCCTTTAGCCCCTTCCTCCACATGCCCTAGCCCCACAATCGAGCGCTTAAACACATAAATCTCCTTCAAAAACCTTGCCTTCTGTCTAATTTTACCATTTCTCGACGTTATGATTTAAATAGATGTGAACCGTTGATCTCCACAGATCAACGGCTCTCGGGCACTCATCCTTCCACCCTTTCATATGTTTTCCCTTCCTCACTCTCAAACTTTCTGCTTCACCTTTTAAATCTCCACCGTTCATTTCATAAATCCAATGATCGGGACTTAACCCAATAAAACCAACTTTTCACTCGAACCTTTACCCCACCACTTGATGTTTCTGCTACGTAACAAAACAAATGTCGGTCCCACCATCCATGCCCCCCACATCTCTGTGCCTATCGTGCGATCCACACAGTCGGATATGTCGCCCATCATCCGATGGCTGACACTCCATATTGCAAAATTTTTATGTTCGAGGATTAGCGTTTCAAAATTTTGCGAAATAGGCGGTTTTAAGAATCCACATGTTGCTCAGTGTAGGGAATCGCATTCCATCCACGCAAAACTGCCTCCCCTCATTTCATTTTGCAAAAACCACCCCCGATTTTCTGCCATACCACTGCCCTCCACAATGTCACTTTCGTTTTTAATCCCATTCGTCGATCTCTGAGATCGGACGGTCCTGATTTAATCTCGCCCCCATTCATGTTCCACCTAACTGGCTCCCGAAATATTTCATAGAGTAATCTCGAGTGTTGATTGTCCTAATCCAATGACTCCTGTTCGTCGTCGCACCCAAACCTCCATTTGCACCTGGTTAGCTGCTCTGCCAGGTTTTTTCTTGATTTCTGCTGCAATCACCGCCTCCTCACTGCTCCCTCACCACCCCCAGAGCCTCTGCAAGAAATCTAAACCAAGCCCACAGGTTTTTCATAATATTTTATCATGTGTTTGCAGGTTGTCTATGGCTGATGAAGGACAAAAGTTTTACAGTCACAAAAGTGACACAAAGGCTCAGATGGAAATCTCAAGGAAATGAAACAACATCAAAGGGAACCCAGAGCAGAGGGCGAGGTCGTGTCAGTCAATGGATCAGATCCATGAACCCTTAGTGACCCTCCAGCTCAGCAAAACCCTCCACCTATACACAGAACACTCAGAAATATGAGGATCACATATCCAATGGCAGAAGACAAGGCATAGAAGATTAATAAAACCTTTGAGGCATCAGTACAAAAGCAGTTTGAGCAATCAGCAAAGATAAAGCATAAGCAAAGCTAAACAGTTTGAAGTACAAAGAGATAGAGCAGTTATTAGTGCAAAATGTTGACTGACACAGACATAGCCCACCTCCATGCACAAAATTCTGCCAAGAAGTTATTACACCAAAGAGACTACTACAAACTATCAGAGGTAGTTATTTAGAAGTATGGGAGTCATCATAGCCCATTCTTTCACTTAACTCACACCAAGAAGATAGCATTACCACTCCACATAGTATTTCCTCTCAAAGGACACTATGTAGGGTGTTTTATGTCATGTCAAAGGGACCTCAACAAGAAACGAGGTCACTAAGTCTGTCCAGGATTTAATGTTATGTTTATAACACAGCATGGAGCTTTCAAATACCCTCTCCTATCTCTGATAATCATTAAAACTTTATTCACCTACTTTCTCCATTTTCTCTATAAAGACTCTTGGAAGTCTCATTGTAAAAGGTTGGCATTTGGTGTTTTCTAAAGTAATACATATTGCTACTTTGAAGAAGCATTGGTGTTCTGAAGGAGTGTGGAATTCTTTGTTTTTTTTGTTGATGAAGGAGGTTGGACCATTGGATCCCTGAGCTTGGTTTTGGTGAAGTAATCTCTTATTGTTAATGTTGTTTCCCGTTTATCACTTTGTTCCATTATGCTTTGACTTACAGTAGGATAAAAATTTTAGGCAGAGAAATGTATCTTAGAAGCACCTCTGTCCTGTTTATCCTTCACTATTTATATGTTTTCTGCTACTGAACATGACAGGGTAGTCTAATCGCTCTCTTGAATATTCAGTTTGTTTTATTTCAGAAATGGTTAATTCAGTTGTGCTAAAGATTGTTTAGGAATTCCCTCTTTCTTTGCCACTGAATATTGTATCTGAAATCTCCCTTTAATTATTAATGCTTGCAGTTTGACAGAGAGGCATGTTTCAATCATACCCTTTGTTCCTTACTGTAATTATTGTGTTGAAGGTCCATATAATTGCAGTCCTAGATGTCTAAGGCATTCCCTCTTCTTTGAATGCAATTGTATGTCTTGTTGATTAAGCTCTCAACAGTGGACTTGTAAGAGGAAATAGGGCATTCTCTAAATCCTATAATTCATTAAGAAGGTTTTAGTCTGCATTTATCCTTTCTTTGAGTGTTTATATTGATCAAGTCCAAAACAATGAGCTTACTGGAGGAAATAGGGCGCTCCCCGAATCCTTTAAGTCATTTTGAAAGGGTTTAGTTTTATTTTCACCCTTAGTCCTTAATGTTCATCTCATTTCACCCATATTATTCAACAGATCCTTGGCCGAGTTAGATTTTCCCTCTGGTTTCCCTTCCTTCTCAATCAGAACTATTTGGACCTTCACATGACTCCATTGCCCAATGGCTTGTATATTCCCATGCTCTATCTATACTACATAAAACATATTTGTCCAACCAAACAAAACAAACAACTCTGCACTTCATAACTAGCCTAAGATCAACTTTCGAACCATTCAAGACACATCCTTATAAAAGTATTGAGAGATCCCTATCTGAGACTTAGAGGGCTAGATCCTAGATCTCTAAAGCTTGGTTTGCATGTTGCCTTGTCACTTGGCATGCCAATCTGCCAAATCACAGGACCCCAACATAATGGTGATCACGGTGGGACATATTGAGTATATGATAGTCTAGCTAACTCTTGTGCACTCTTTAGTCCTACAAATATCTAAGAAAATCAGTTAGTGGGCCATAGAGTAGACTCTGTTGGTTTGAGCACCTTAGCTAAGTGTTAAGATCAGACATAGGACACTCTCATAACCATAAAAATGTACAAAAACCCAGAAAAATTTCAGATTGGCTTCATAATAAGCATGGTGGTGGAACCATAAAACACTTTTACCTTCACAAAAGCTAAAACTTCCACCTGACGACTCCATTAGCCCCAGTAGGCCTATTACCCATCTAAGTCTCTAGATCTCTTTAGAACTGTGTTAGCCAGCCTTGAAGAAGTTGAGAAACCTAGTCCCAAATTAGATAAGACATTCTGAGAGGAAAAACTTTCAAGACAGTTCCTACAAACTTCAGCCTCTCTCATTTTTTAAAAAAAGTCTGGCTTCACATAGGATAAACACTAGATCTCATCCAGACCCTAATCCTCCTACAATAGTTGACAATCCAGAGAGAATTTTGTGGCAGACTTCTAGAGCTGGAAAATTAGCTGCTGATAAGAGCATCCCAAGAACAAAATCTCTCCCTGAAAACCTTGTTGTCTTGGAGGATTTACACTTTGACTTACATCATACTAAGAACATCTTTAGAACCAGATCTCAAAGTGATTTAAACCAAACTGATCTTGAAACTGTACGTTTGCAGCAGACAGAAGCTTCACTTTCTACTCCTCTTGACTCACAGCTTCTTCACCACTTTAGCCTCTTTCATAACCAATCTGCTCAAAACTAGTTTGTTGGCCCAAGTGTTTCTTCCACTCCAATCCATGCCACCACTGTCTAAAACACTCCATTTTAGCCCACTTTCCCTCTTGTCAATCCACCCACTGTAAATCCACCTTTCTTTCCAGCCATGGCAAGCTTGTTCATGCCTTGTGGGCTGACAGGTTAACCACCAAAAAGTCAATCAGCATGTCCCCCTATCATCTGGTCTATGGCATGGATGATATTTTCCCAACATCTTTAGGAGTTCCAGTCATGAAAATCCTTCAAGAATTCCAAGCTGAAGAAAATTATAAGCAGAGAAGGATAAATCAGACCATCCATTTGCAGCAGACCAGAGAGGAAGTTTACCAGAGAACTCAAACAGTCTAGGAAAACATCAAAAGATTATTTGACAAAAGGACTAAAGAAAATGACTTCCAAGTTGGGAATGTGGTTCTAAAATGGGATTCAAGTAGGGAAGAGAAAGGAAACCATGGTAAGTTTGAAAATATGTGGAAAGGGCCCTACATTATTCATTCCATAACAGGGCATAATGCATTTTTTCTGCAAGAATTGAATGTTGAAGAAGTGTTGGGAGGTCCTGTCAATGGCAGGATTCTTAAACACTATTTATGTCAAAAGTCTTAGTTTCAAAAAATTTATCCATTGTACATACCATTTGCATAAAGTAAAAGGGAAAGAAAAATACAAAAAACAATAGAAAAACAAAAAGAGGGTAGAAATAAAACAAGAAAGGTATAGCCCCATACCAAAAAGAAAGGAAAATATGAAAGTGTGTAAGCCCAAATTCCACTACTTTAAGGAGAACTACTGTCCAATCATACAGCCTAATCATGATTGGGAAGATTTCAATTTACTGCTGATAGGATAGTGAAGAAGATCTACCAAACTATTTAATCTTGGCTTATTAGTAGAACAGATTAGGATAGAAGAAAGAGAGGTTCAAACATGCTGAAAATCTGAACCTAGAATCATAAGAAAATATGGCTCAAATACTCTCAAAACTTGAGCCAAAGACAAGAAGAGAAATGGTTCTAACATGCTCAGAACTTGAACCAGCAAAGAAAAAGAAAACAACTCTAACAAGATCAAAACCAGAGCTGAAAGAAAGAAAAAAAGGGTGACTCTAAAAAGCTCAAAATCTGAGTCACAATGAGAAGGAAGAACGTTCTAAATTTCAGATCTTCAGCCTTCAAAATTTTGGTTTTGAATTTCTACAAGTTTCAGTTCATGTGCAGCTTTTCTTTATGCCATGGACCCACAGCAAATCAGACAGCCTAATCCTAGTTTGGCTGTGTTTTCAATTTCTATTTTAGAATATAGAGAATGAAATCTGTTAGACAATTTAATACTAACAGATAGTAGTTAGGTAGAGAAACTTATGAGTTCAACTGCTTAATCTGAACTCATGGAGAAATAAGGTAGCATTAGACAGGTTTATTTTTCTGTTTGCAAAATAAAATGTTGGAAAAAGAGTTTTCCAGTCCAAGTGCACTCAAAGAAGAAAACAATGCTAGGATAAATAGTTCGGGGTAGGTAGAAGTGTTGTTCAAATGGATTTCTTGCTGCAGGACAGTGAAAAGTTGTCAAATGAAGAATTCTGCCCAATGGAATGGTGCTGGTCTACTAAATCTAGAGATTATTGAGGTTTTGGAAACCTAAAAGGCAAGCTGTCCTCCCCAAGTGGAGCCACTGTTAGCCACCTATAAATCCTGATATACCTAATGGTGGCTAAATTTGTTGCCAAGCCTTCAAGAGATATATTTCCTTTGAAAAGCCATCATCTTTGAAGTCTTATGATGATTCTTTATCCTCTAGATTAATCTTCACTGCTATTTCACTGTAAGCCCTCAAAAACCTGCTCATTACCAAGAGAAAACTACTCATAATGCTCCACTTCCCACCATTTACCTCTCCATTTCACTCCCACAAAATCTCCATTTTCATCCTTGTCTCACAAAATCCCTCAAAAACACCTTCATTTAACCTCTAAATCACCTTAACCCTATTTTAACTCTTATATCATCCTTTATTTGGTTTAAAAATCCTTTTCCTAGTCTACCAAAACCCTCATTTGGCCTCAAAAACCCTTTATTCTGGCCTAAAAACAATCTTTTTCACTATAAGGCATCTAAGCTCCTGAGGGCTTATTTCCTTTAGCCGCTTCCTCCACATGCCATAGCCCCGCAATCGGGCGCTTAAACACATAAATCTCTTTCAAAAACCTTGCCTTCTGTCTAATTTTACCATTTCCTGATGTTATTATTTAAATAGATGTGAACCGTTGATCTCCGCAGATCAACAAATCTCGGGCGCTCATCCTTCCACCCTTTCATCTATTTTCCCTTCCTCAATCTAAAACTTTTCTCTTCACCTTTTAAATCTCCACCGTTCATTTCGGAAATCCAACGACCAGGACTTAACCCGATAAAACCAACTTTTCACTCGAACCTTTACCCCGCCACTTGATGTTTCTACTACGCGACAAAAAAAATGTCGGTCCCACCATCCATGCCCCCCGCATCTCTGTGCCTATCGCACGATCTGCACCATCGGATCTACCACCCATCATCCGATGCCTAACACTCCATATCGAAAAAATTTTATGTCCGAGGATTAGCGTTTCAAAATTTTGCGAAACAGGTGGTTTCAAGAATCCATGTGTCGCTCGGTGTATGGAATCGCATTCCATCTGCGCAAAACCGCCTCCCCTCATTTCATTTTGCAAAAACCACCCCCGATTTTATGCCATATTGCTGCCCTCCGCAACGTCACTTTCATTTTTAATCCCAGACATCGATCTCTGAGATCGGACGGTCCTGATTTAATCTCGCCCCCATTCATGTTCCACCTAACTGGCCTCCCTAAATATTTCACCGAGTAATCTCGAGCATTGATTGTCCTAATCCAACATCTCCTTTTCACCATCGTGCCCAAACCTCCATTTGCACCTGGTTGGTTTCTCTACCAGGTTTTTTCCTGATTTCTGCTGCAATCACCACCTCCTCACTACTCCTCCACCACCCCCTAAGACTCTGCAAGCAGTCTAAACCAAGCCCGCAATTTTTTCATAACAGTTTATCGTGTGTTTGCAGGTTTTCCATGGCCGATGAAGGACAAATGTTTTACAGTCACAAAAGTGACACAAAGGCTCAGATGGAAATCTTAGGGCCATGAAACAACATCAAAGGGAACCCAGAGTAGAGGGCGAGGTTGTGTCAATCAATGGATCAGATCCATGAACCCTCAGTGACCCTCCAGCTCAGCGAAACCCTCCACCTATAAACAGAACACTCATAAAGATGAGGATTGCATATCCAATGGCAGAAGACAAGGCATAGAAGATTAATAAAACCTTTGAGGGATCAGTACAGAAGTAGTTTGAGCAATCAACAAAGATAAAGCATAAGCAAAGCTAAATAGTTTGAAGTACAAAGAGACAGAGCAGTTATTAGTGCAAAATGTTGACTAACACAGACATAGCCCACCTCCATGCACAAAAGTCTGCCAAGCAGTTATTACACCAAAGATACTACTAAAAACTGTCAGAGGTAGTTATTTAGAAGTATGGGAGTCCTCATAGCCCATTCTTTCACTTAACTCACACCAAGAATATAACATTACCACTCCAGATAGTATTTCCTCTCAAAGGGCACTCTGTAGGGTGTTTTAGGTCATGTCAAAGGGACCTCAACAAGCAACGAGGTCACTAAGTCTGTCCAGGATTTAATGTTATGTTTATAACACAGCATGGAGCATTCAAATACCCTCTCCTATCTCTGATAATCATTAAAACTTTCTTCACATACTTTCTCCATTTTCTCTATAAAGACTCTTGGAAGTCTCAATGTAAAAGGTTAGCATTTGGTGTTTTCTAAAGTAACACATATTGCTGCTTTGAAGAAGCATTGGTGTTCTGAAGGAGTGGGGAAGTCTCTGTTTTTTCTGTTGATGAAGGAGGCTAGACCATTGTATAGCCTGGTTTTGGTGAAGTAATCTCTTATTGTTAATTTTATTTCTCGTTTATCACTTTGTTGCATTATGCTTTGACTTACAGTAGGATAAAAGGTTTAGGCAGTTAAATGTATCTTAGAAGCACCTCTGTCCTGTTTATCCTTCACTTTTTATATGTTTTCTGATACTAAACATGACAGGGTAGTCTAATCACTCTCTTGCATATTCAGTTTGTTTTATTTCAGAAATGGTTAATTCAGTTGTGCTAAAGACTGTTTAGGTGTTCCCTCTTTCTTTGCCACTGAATATTGTATCTGAAATCTCCTTTTAATTATTAATGCTTGCAGTTTGACAGAGAGGCCTGTTTCAATCATACCCTCTGCTCCTTACTATAATTATTATGTTGAAGGTCCCTATAATTGCAATCCTAGATGTCTAAGGTGTTCCCTCTTCTTTGAATGAAATTGTATGTCTTGTTAATTAAGCTCTCAACAGTGGACTTGTAGGAGGAAATAGGGAATTCTCTAAATCCTATAATTCATTAAGAAGGTTTTAGTCTGCATTTCTCCTTTCTATGAGTGTTTATATTGATCAATTCCAAACAGTGAGCTTACTGGAGGAAATAGGGCGCTCCCCGAATCCTTTAAGTCATTGTGAAAGGGTTTAGTTTGCTTTTCACTCTTAGTCCTTAATGTTCATCTCATTTCACCCATATTATTCAACAGATCCTTGACCGAGTTATATTTTCCCTCTGGTTTCCCTTCCTTCTCAATCATAATTATTTTGACCTTCACATGACTCCATTGCCCAATGGCTTGTAGATTCCCATGCTCTATCTATACTACATAAAACATATTTGTCCAACCAAACAAAACAAACAACTCTACACTTCATAACTAGCCTAAGATCAACTTTCGAACCATTCAAGACACATCCTTATAAAAATATTGAGAGATCCCTCTCTGAGACTAGGAGGGCTAGATCCTAGAGCTCTAAAGCTTGGTTTTCATGTTGCCTTGTCACTTGGCATGCCAATCTGCCAAATCACAGGACCCCAACAACATCCACAAACTGATCAAAACACAAAATTTTGATATAGAAAGATCATAAAAAAATTGTAAACATGTTTTTATTAATCTATTTCTCATTATCTGTTCTCTGTTTTATCAAAATTTTGTAAAAAAATCTCCTCTATTTTGATGTAGAATTCTCTGTCTCTCAATTTACTGTGTATTTTTTTTTTTTAATTTATGCCACAATGTTCTTCTGCTCTTTGAATTCATACAAAATTATTCCTTCACAGAGACAAACTCATTGTGAATTCAAATTGGAATGATTTAGGCTCACTGTTTGCAAAAATATTCAATGAATGGCTTGCTCTGTATATGTCAAATAATAATCAAATGACTCATTGTATTTTTTTTTTAAATTCACTCACTATGCAACACTCTGTTTTTTTTAAATGAAATATGACAATTTCATGATTGTATGTGGGAGAATTCAATTTTGTTTACCTGCTTTGGATCAATCCCGATATTTTCTCTAAGTTTAGCCTCGTATCCCTGTGTTTTCACAACATTACTATTGTTAAGACTCATATTTAATCATCTTAGAATCCTCATGTGCTAGTAGGTGGTAGATTTAAGCTAACAGTGGCAGAGACAAGCTAAACGGTGGTAGAGACACACATTTATAACTTTCATTTTAACTTCATGTTCTAACACAAGATCCCAAGTTTCGTTCATTATGAATATTCGTTTACTAATGAGAAAAATACGGAGTTTTTTCTTACCTGTTCTCTTCCACGAGATCTATGAAATTCGTTGGTGTGTTTGATTAACACGATGGCAGATATCTCGGCTCAAATCTTAGTCAACTTCAATGCTTAACTCTTCTCCTCTTCTTATTTCTCCACTCCTCTTTTGCTATTTCTTATGCTTGCTTCTCTCGGCTTAAGTTTCTCTTCACAGCCTCTCTACGATTTCTTCCTCGATTTCGTTCTTCACATGGTGTTTGAACACGTGCCTATGATTTGCATAGCGTTCAACTTCCTTTATCTAAGCCTACAATGACTGTGATGGTGAAAGAGTGCAATCACAGGGGTCTGTTAGTTAAAAAATGGTGGAGGCTTCAATATTTTCACAGGGTTTGTTTATGTCATAGCACTGTGATCTTTGTTGACCATTTTTCATGCGGACCTCTTACTCGGATGCCTCTGTGGCTTAATTTCTCTGACCTGCACTACGTCCTTGCTCCACGGTGTCTGCATATGTCCTATCACCATAACTCACGTTCTCTTCTTCACTCATATCCTCCTTCATTCCTTTGCATGCCCATACCTTAATCGAAATGCATCATTATTTCATTATTTTTCATTGCATCATTTCAACTTAGGTTATGTCATTTGTATTGTTTTGTCATTTTACATTGTGTGCTCCATACCTTTTCTCTTATCATATGATATGCATATTGTGCTTTGTAGCTTAGGTTTTCAACATTTTATTGTTTAATTTAATTTTAAAATGACCCTAGAATGGTCATGTTTAAAATTAAATTGCTATCATGACACTAACCTTTGTTGTTTTTGTAGGTCTACAAGGATTTGAATATTGAGCCTTTAATTCTTGATCCATATGCTTAAGAAAATAATTAGGATTAATGTGATGGTTTTAAAATGATTGAAATGATGGTATATGGAATGATGGTTAAATGTAGAAAAGGGGCAATGAATTATGGTTTATGGAATGATGGTTAATGTATGAGGGTATGTGTAGGAAAAGGGTAATTAATAGAAGATTATAATGGGTAAAATAATGAAGGTAGTGGTAGGATATAGGTAAAATATAATGGAATGCATATCAAGCACTAAATTAGTCTTAACAACTTCTAGAAAAAATTTAAGAGAAATTTTTTTCACTTACTGTACTTGTACTCCCATAAAATGTTTGATGTCAATGATGTCCTCCAGTCAAAGGATGGTCGACAATGTCTTTATTATCATAATGATGGCTCTTCCAGGATATATTGAAATGTAGAGACTTATTTATGTTTCATGTTTTCGCATCTGATTATTGATTTAGGATCTTTGAATGTTGATGTTGTTCAAGTCCCTACTGAAGTTTGTAATTGATGTTTTAGGTCCCTTATGACATGTTCTTTAGGCTTGAATGTTGATGTATTTTAGGTCCCTTCTATAGTGATTTTATAAATAATGTTTCAGGTCCCTTCTAACATGTAATTTTCAACAATGTTTCAGGTTGCTTCTTTCATATGATATAGGTCTCTTCTGCATAATATTCTCAATGATATCTCAGGTCCCTTTTGCACAATATTTTTAATGATGTATCAGGTCCCTTTTGTCATGTAATTTAGGGTCCTCCTTCAATTCAGCTTCTCAAACTATTTACATATTTTTATTACGAACTTCCACCTTGCTGATGGAAGACTTGTCCTCAAGTCTTGCATGTCTTGGAGGATTAACTCTGCAAAATCATACTGAAGTAAAAAAAAAAACAAAATACAAAATTCATATTGGTCAAACAAGTTGGTTTTCTGAATTGAATTTGAGTTTGTATTGTGCCAGTCTCTTGGATTTTCACAACCAAACTCTTTTATTATTTTTTTATCTTTTTATTTATTATTTGTTTTTTATTTTTTATTTTTTATTCTTCTGGAACTAAGGAAGGCATATTATGCTCTTCCATTATTTCCATATCAGTTTCTGTTGAAATTATTTTCATAAAATCTTCTTTATTGATAGGCTTATTGTAGACTTTAAGCCTATGTTCATTCACTACAAATGAAATTGATGCTTCATCTATTTTTTTTATTATGACTACTCCATTGTCGAAGATCTCTTCTATCTCATATGGCCCAAGCCAATGAGTTGTAAACTTTTCCTTGAAATATTTAAACTTAGAGTCAAACAATAGTGCCCAGTCTCCCTTTTGCAAAACTTTATTTTTGATGAATCAATCATGTTATTTTGTTCTCTACTCTTGCACTAATGATGTATGTTCCACTACCTGCTATCTTATTTCATCCAGTTCATTTAATTGAATCAAAATTTGTGCTTGTGCTTAAGATAATTCCATCCCCAAATTTGCTGCAAGTCTATATGTATGTAATTGAAATTCTATGGGTAACAAGACTTCCTTGCTGTATACCAACTGGTATGGACTGAATCCAGTTGTGCTTTTCCATGTGATCCTATAGGCCCATATTGCATCTCTCAAATTTTCAGACCAATATTTTCTATTCATCTACATAGCTTTTGTCATGATATTCTCCAAAACTTTGTTAGTGGACTCCACTTGTCCATTCGCTTGCAAATGGTACGGAGTAGATTTTCTGTGTTTGATCTTGTACTTTTCTGTGAGATCCCTTACAATCTTGGAGTTGAATTTTGCTCCCTGGTCTGTAACAATTTTTCGTGGAACTCCATACCTTATAAATATTTCTTCAAATAGAAAAAGAAACCATTGTTTCTTCTATTGCTCATGCCACTGCCTTTTCCTTCACCCACTTAGTAACATAATCTGTACATACCAAGATGTACTTCTTTCTATTTTATGGCGGGTTTATTGGTCCCACAAATTCTATAGCCCATTTCTCAAATGGTTCTATGAGTACTTGTGGCTTTAATGGAATTTCATTTGATGGCACTAGTCTTCCAATTCTTTGGTAATTGTCACATATTTTTACATAAGATTTGGAATCCTCGAATATTTCCAGCCAGTAGTAGCCAAGTTTGAGAACTTTGTATGTCGTCCACTTGTCGGAAAAATGACAACCACATGGCTCATCATGACATGCTTTCAAAATATCTACAATATCATATTCTCTAACACATTTTCTTATTCTCAGATCAGAACTAGTATAAAAGAGGTCACCATTGACCCAACTATATCTAGCACTTTCTTTAATTATCTTTATTTCTGTTTATTTGTGTAATGGCATGGTAGGATTCTAGATGATAAATAATTGGCTACATCTACAAACCATGGATTTTTTACAACTATAGCAAATAGATGTTCATCTTGGAAATTCTCTGAAACTGGATTTGGATCACCAGGTGAATGAAGTCTTGATAGAAATTCTGCTACTTTATTATCCTTACCTGGTCAATCTTATATGATGATGTTAAATTCTTGCATCAATAACAACCATCTAGTAATTCTGCCATTTGTAATTGCATTTTTAATTAAATATCTTATGGATGAATGATCTGTGTGAATGAATACTTGATAGCCTGTTATGTAATTCTTAAAATTATTAACTGCATGTACTACAACTAATATTTATTTTCCTGTAACAGTATAGTTCAAATATGTCGGTGTTAAGTTTTTTCTCATGAAGTATATGGCATAATTAAACTGGTTCTCTTTCTATCCAAGTGATGCTCCTATAGAAGTGTCAGATGCATCAGTAGATATATGAAATGGTAATGACCAATTGGGTCCTCAAAGAATGGGTGCAACTGACAATTTTTCTTTTAATATCTCAAATGCAATTTGACAATTATTTTTCTGTTGTAATTCCACTTCTTTTGAAAGTAACTTGAATAAAGGCAAAGCTGTTTTACTGAAATTTTCAATAAATCTCCTATAGTAGCCTGCATAACCAAGAAACTTCTTACTTCCTTTTGTGTTGTGGGTGGCATTAAATTCACAATGACTTGTATTTTTGTTGGATCCACCTTAATTCCTAAAGAATAAATATGGTGTCCCAATACTATTCCCTCAGTTAATATCATAAAGCATTTTTCATTATTGAGAGATAGATTTGTCTCTATGCATCTTTTCAAAACTTTTTCAATTTTTTTAAAACAATCCTCAAATGTTCCACCATACACAGTGAAATCATCCATGTAGACCTCTACACATTCATGGACCAGATCAACAAAGATTGCAAGGACTCCTCTCTGAAAATTAGCAGGTGCATTACATAACCTAAAGGGAAAAACATTATATGCATATGTTCCCCATGGACAAGTAAATTTTTTTTTTATCTTGGCCTTCCAATGCTATCTTTATCTGATTGTATCCACTAAATCCATCAAGAAAAGAAAATAATTTCTTTCGAGCTAATGAATCTATTAATTGATCAATAAATGGTAAAGGGAGATGATCTTTTAATGTGGATTTATTGAGCTCTCTGTATTCTACACAAATTCTCCAATTTCCATTTTTCTTAGGCACCACAACTAAGGGAGAAACCCATTGACTATCAGAAATATGATAGTTGAATCCAACTTGTAATATTTTCTGCAATTATTCTTTCACTATTTCCTTTATCATAGGATTCATCCTTCTTTGCGGTTGTCTCACAAGTTTGATTTGATCATTAGTGTAAATGTGGTGAATACATGTCTTTGGATGAATCCCCTACATATATTTGTAATCACAGGCAAAAGCTTTTGAGTATTTCTGTAACAGTTTTATTACCTCTTGTTCTTGTGATGATTGCAAGTTATTACCAATATTCAAATTCCTTCCACGACTGATTTCAATGATTTTACTCTTTGAATTGGTAATTGAGTTAACAAGAAAAATACTTTCAAATGAATTTTGCAGTGATTGAATAGTACATTTTCCCTGGAAACACCAATTTAAAAGATGACTTGTAGCTTCATATTGTGCTATTCTAAGTTGCTCTAAAATATTTGGTTCTAAGATGAAAAGATCTAATAAATCCTCATTTTCTTCCTCTTCTCTAAAATTATAGACTCAATTAATACTAAGAACATATTAAATTTCCTGTTGTTCTTCTTCATCAAGCCATGATAATAAAGTAGGATATTGTGTTGGAGGATACTATGTAACATGTTTCCTTTCATCCCCATGTGCAATAATCATACTTCCTGACTTGCATCCAATAAAGGCGTCTGCAATGTCTAACCATGGTCTGACTAAAATTAAAGGATGGCCTCCTAAATTTGTTTTTGGCTGCAAAATGAGTAAGTCTACAGGATGTTCTCATGAATCCAGAGAGACAATGATATCTTCTAATATTTCTTCTGGTACAACTTTAGATCTGTCTGCAAGCTCTAAAATTGTAGTATTAGGTCTAATGTTGTTCAAGTTCAAAAGTTCCATAGTCTCTCTATTCATAACATTTATAGATGCTCCCAAATCTATTAAAGTGTTTGGCACTGAAAAACTATTGATCGAGATGGTAACCATAGGGATCCCCAGATTAACATATTTTTCAAATGTTGTCTTTGTAGAAATGAGACTAGCTAATCTTCCAATGACTTGGATTGTGGATGGATCTCTTTTTCTTCTGCCAGATTGCTTGATGCATAACTCGTTTATTGTTCTTGCATATATTGGAATATTTTTTATTTCCCGCAACAAAGTAATTTTGACATATGTATTCTTCAATTCATCCAGAATATCAAATTCAAGCAAGGACATTGGGATTTTCTATTGTACTAACCCCTCTGGATAACATGGTGTCTGAGTCATAATAGTTGTTCCCTTCTGAATTTGATTTTCTGGTTGAGATTGTTGATTTTGTTATCCTTTTTCATTTTGTACTTCTTCTATTATTGGAGGATAATCTTTGTGTAACACTTTCCGAGACCCTAAGTGAACATATTGTATGGGAAGAATGGAATATTTAGGATAGTATGTTGCTTCTTCCACATTGTATGCTAGTTTATCCACTTTGTTACTTTGATTAGCTACTGGCTAAGATGGAAATTGTGTTGCTCTAGGAGGTGGTTGGTTGAAAGGTAGTTGAAGCTGCTGAGGTTGAGTTAGCATTGGTGCATGATTTTGAAGTGGAAATGGAATTGGTTGACGTTGCTTGAATTGTTGGTATTGGAATCATTGTTGAGGGTATGGCTGCTGGTATGGCTATTGATATTGATATTGTTGAGGGTACATTTTCTGAGGTGGTTGGTTTCCATAACTATATCTTCACTAATCTTGTGTAGGTTTTTTTGATATTGTTGTGGAGGCCAAGCCTGCTATCGCATTGGAGTGTTCCATGAATTTTGAGGATGATATTGAAAATTCTGGGGATTTGGTTGAGGAAATGTTGAGGAATCCTTGGTTTCCAAGGTCTCCTTGGTGCCATATAGTAGAGAGAATATAACCCTTGTACTTCTTCCATCTATAATTCTTTCAATTTTGGACAGTTTTTAGTTGCATGATTCTCTGTACAAAGTCCACACACTTGTATACCTTACAAAGGACATTCCCTAAGTGGATGTTTTTGCCTACACTTTGGACAAAAGATTGCTAAGATTTGATCTTGTTATTCTTTCTTCTTCTTGGATTTTAAAACATCTACTTGTGTTCCCAAAGTTCATAAGAGATTTTTTTTGAAATTTTCTAGTAAAAATCCTGTTTCTGCTCTTGTTACTCCACTTGGTGCAGATTTGGAAGTTGTTGATGTAACATCCCTCTTTCCACTTTTTGATCTTCCCCTAGAATATTTCTGAAAAAGTTCAACAATTTCATCAAATGGTAGGTTTTAGATATCTTATTTTCCCATCACATTGAGGATATCTAAGTATTCATCTCTGATACCCTTAAGAAAAATGTACGGATGGTATCGAGATTCAGAGAATGTTGTTTGGATTTTTGCAAATTGTAAAGAAATATCTATAAATACTCCTCCAAACTTTCATCTTCTTGATGTGTCATTCTAAAAATGTCTTCTTTTGAGTCTCTAGCCCTCCAGTAAGCTTGATACTTTTTAAGAAATTTTCTTCATATCATCCCAAGAAGAAATTGTATGTTCTCCAAAACCCATAAACCATTTTAATATTGCTACTTTCAAAGTAGTAGGAAAGAGATGAAGCTTGTGTGTGTCATCCATGTATCCATAAGTTCTACATAATATATCAAATTCGAACATAAATGAATCTGGATCTTTTGTTGACATTCCATAAAAGCTAGGCAATACAGAAGGTGGAATATTTTTCATTTTCACCTCTTCTCCTAATATTTCTCTTGTGTCTAATATCGGAAAGCCAAAAGTAGCTTCCTGATCATTATCATTTTCTTGTTCATTATCATGCCTTTTGATTTCTTTTCTCTTTTTGCTTCTTCCTCTATCCTTTTGAGTGCTTCTATTATTTTGTCTTCCTCTCTCTTTCTCTCTACTTCCAACTTCCTTTCTTCCTCTCTTTTCCTTTTCCATTCCCTTTGTTGTCTCTCATATTCAATTCTTCATTCAAGAGTCATAATTGGAATATTGGATCCTTCTCCTTCTTGAATCATTTCCTGTTAAGATATTTTTAATGTTTCAACATGAGGTTGATTTGGTGTTTCCTCAACTATCTTAATTTTTTCAAGGACAAGTTGTTCTAATTGTTCAACAACTGGTTTTCTTGTTTCCTTTTTTTTTTCATAGGAAAGGAGTTTCTTTTGGCGATTGATTTCTTTTTACCTCTAAGGCCAACAAGGGTTGTATTTCAATTAGAGTTCATCTTTGTCCTGATATCTGTTTTTCCTCTAACTTCTCTAAAGTAGGTCTTCCAACAACTGGTGTTGTTAGTCCTATGGATGGTTGAATTGTTGGGGGTTTTTTTTTAGTGAATCTACCCTTCTAATCTCTATCTCTAGGAATAAAGAAACATAACTTAAAAGAGAAACTATGTTTTTGTTGTTTTTGATGCTTTTTTTTTTATTTATCTTCCTACTTGACCACTTTGAAATATGCTTCCCCGACAACGGCGCCAACAATGTTGTGTCTATTTACTGGATAAACTAACAGAAGTATTTTATTATCAATTTGGGTTTGTAGAACTTAGAAGCATCTCCAAAATATATGGATTTCAAATACAGCCAAGTTTAGAAGATGAATTATTTAATTTAAAGGAAATTCATATTACAAATATAAAACTTAACTAAATAATTTCTAATTCAATTATGTAATAAGCAGAAGAAGAATCTCCTAACCTAGGAGAACTTGTTTGTCCTTCTCTACAATACTACTTCATGAGAAGAAACCAAAACCACTAATGAACAATAGCTCAAGATGCATAAAATAATATTAGAGGAGGCTCCTAGCTAAGGAGGTCCTTTCTGTCCTTCATTAAAAATTCATTCACCATTAATGCCAATGTTAGAAAACTGGAAATTCAGAAAATCACTTAAAAGCAAGAAAGATGAATTCTAGTTTCTAGTCCTTGATCAGATAGAAGGAGAGTTTAAATTAAACACTGGTTTGAACATTCATATGCAGATTAGAAATTAGATTAAGATTCATCAGAAATCATAACTTATCATCATACATCTAATTAACTGATTAAACATGAAACAAAACTAGTTCAGGAAATTGCAACTAAATTAACCAGAGAGTGCACTTAGCTCGGTGTGGGGGCCCTCCACCCTTGCATAGCACACTGAAATAACTTATCATCTACTGAAACTAAATCAAGCATTAACCATATAGAACAGAAGAAAATAATATATAACTGGTTCTTCAATTAGCTCTCCAAAGTTCAGAAATATCAAAGTTAAATTATACAAATTCTACATATGATGCCTTCAATGTCTTAGGCTTAAATAGAGAAATATGAAACAAACTTAACTAAAATGTCTCTAACAGCCATGTCTATCCTTATCCTATCTATTATGGTCAAGCTCATCCATCTAATCTCTCAAAATCTGGAAAATCCCACAAAATGCTAAATTTGGCTTATTTCCTAGGGATTTCTAGAATAATAGGTCATGTTTGATCGGCTTTGACCGGGCCTGTTTAAGCTCGATTTGACCGAAGAAATAGGTGCATGTCCATTCTTAGTTCCCAATATTTCTAGAAATGTGCTCATTTTGAGCCCAGGTTTCCTACAAATATGACATCAATGAAGCCATTACGGGAATTTCTAGTCTTATCCAAAAATGCACTTAAAATTCATTTTTTTATAAAAACTTCTAAAAATTGCAAAACTTAATTTATATACCTGTATATGCATAAATTGGTCAAAATATAGTGAATATGGATGGTATATGGATGAATAAAATGGAAATAAAGTGTATTTAATTAAACAAAATTGGATAAAAAACGAGGGCCAATAAAGATATAGAGAAATCGATAGGGGAGGGAACTTAGCCATTAGGTGTGGAAAATGTGACTTAAATTCGAATTAATGACAAGGAATATAGACAAGTATTGAGGAATGTGCTAACGTAATAGAAAATATACTGATAAAATAAAATATTATCGAGAATTGAGATACAAATTTGGTAACTAAATCTGGCATGATTGGGAATACTAATAGACATGACAAGAATTAATGACTCTAACAAGACAAGATATGAAAAAATCTCCCCAAACATAATTTTTTGTGTCATATCGCAACTAAAAATGGAAGAAACTTGCAGAAAAGACATAACCTACAAACTATCAAACAAAAAAAATATTGTTATTGACACAACTAGCCTAACTCCTACTTACTACTCTCGCAAGGAGAGGACACTTTATTTGGAATTTGAACCATAAAAGTGGGGCTTCAGGCGAGTGCCATTCACGCAGCCAGAGAAAATAGTTCCATCTAATTGAGAAACTCAGACAACACTAAAATATTTAATTTCTGCAACATAAAAAGGACCAAGCCAATGAATTTGGAGCTTACTAGGATTTTTATGATACTTGTTGTCACAAATTAGTACTTACCCACAGAAAATGACTTCTTCTTGATGTGATGATCATGCCAAGCCTTATGGAATTTCTTTCCAATTTCCTGATGAAAATAAGAAATAAATCGAGACTCATCCAGCTGCAATAATTCATGCACTCTTTAAGGTTTGGATTCATCTTTAGACATTCAAGTTTCATGAGCAGTGAAAATATTAGGAGCAATAATATCAACAGGAACAACAACTTATTTTACATAAACTAGTTGAAACGGGGCACACATATGCAACCTCTTGAAAGTAGTTATGTAGGGCTAAAAATTAACGGGAACCCATTCATCCCAATCATTTCAATTTATGGAAAAAATATTAGAAAGTCCTCACTCGAAGATTTTATTAAATGCTTCAATGGTCCCATTAGCTTGTGGGTGATAAGGAGTGCTTTTATGATGTTGTATCATAAAAAAACTTAACAAAGTATAAATTGTTTCATTAATAAAATGGGTACCTTGATCACTCGTCAAACTACGAGGGAAGCCAAACCTGGTAATAATATTCTCAAAAATAAATCAAGCAGTTGTATCAGTAGTGTAGTATTTAACCGAAGCCGCTTCTTCCCAATGATTCAAATAGTATGTTGCGGTAAGGATATATCGAGCATGTAAATAATGTGGAGGAGGGTTGATAGGTCTAATAAAATAAAAAACCCATTTTTTAAATGCAACGAGCACCTGCATCAGATGCAAGGCCATTTCATCTCAATGTGATGGTCGACCAACACATTGACAGACATCGCAATTCTTTTCATATTGTTTCTCATCCTTGAACAGAGTCAGCCACCAAAGACCATCTTGTAAGTCCTTTTGAGAAGTAGTTTTATGATATGAATTTGAATGTTAGTTTTGCTGTGATAATTTCATCTTTAGAATTATAAACAATTTTTTGATCTTTTGCCTCATGTGCATAGGTTTCTTGAGGTGTTTGTGAGTGTTAAATAGGTAAATGTATCAAATTTTATGTTAAATTCATGAGAATTTTAACTTAAAAATAAGTACTGAACAACAACAATAAAATGTATAGAAAACCATCACATGGTCCATTAACACAATTTTTTGATGAAGGAGTTCACCCCTTCTAGGCTACATCTCCTTGGTCTAGCTTCCATTGCTTGGGCGTCTGTATTAGCTCAAAATGGCAAAAAGTATTGTTTACAATCCTCTGCTGCTCCTGAAACTTGCTTCAATTTGTTCTTAATGTCCAAATAATCCAGGATAGACTCTTCTTGAGCCCAATATGGTCGAATTTTGAAAAATTTATGACTCATTCAGTTTTTTCTTAGGAAACCCCACTAAATCTGGAGAGAACTCCAGTTAGGGCTGCTAATTTTGGAGATCTGCCAAACAGGTCACCAAATTAATTTGGAGTTAATTAAGTTAAGTGGGATTAACTTGGAGATAAGCATGTTTTATGTGCATCAAGTGCGTTTTAAACAAATCCTGCATTACAAAAAGGATTAGCGCAATAAACATATTTATTGGCTAATTAAACTTTAATTATGCACATTAACCATAAACTCCACTCCTAGTCGTAGCCTTAAGTCACAAGAATGAGGGGGTTGGCCCCCTCCTTTGCCCGACGGTCCATATGTATGAATATAAATGTATGCCAACAACCATATATAATAAGTTCTAATGTGTGGTCTATTGGTATGTATAGTAGTTGATACGGGGGAGATCGCAGGGTTGACCCTGATCTCCGCCCTTCTACCTGTAATAAATTTTTCCATAAAATATATACATCGACATTAATAATTTGAATTTGACTTAGTTAAAATTTGGACCTTGGAAGGGGGCACGTGGCGGCCTCTGGGCTAGCCACATGTCCTCATGCCATTGGTTCTTCTCCCAAACCAATACAAATGTGAAAAATAACCCACTTAGACAACTAACCAAAAATTGACACTTGGCATAGTGTCATTTGGAGAAATTGAAGGAATATTCCAAGAATATCATTTTTTGCTAATTAGGTTGCCATGTCACCATTGAAAATGAAAAACAGGCCCTATCTTCCTCATCCAGAGTCAGTTTTTGATGAAACGAATTGTGTCGAATTCCTGGCGACGAGCTATTCACTGTTGTTTAGTTTCCAATAAATTCCGAGCACTTCTAGTTTTGATATTTACACTAATAACCTGATCATTTTACCTCCAACATGTCCCCATGCAACTCCATCATGACACTCCCACAATATCCCTGGGCATTAATGATCAAGGATACAACGACATAAGACCTGATCAAGCCCCATATTTTATAACTGCCCTACAATACGTTGATAATCTACTTCTCTCACAACTAAATTCTGTTTTTGCACCGTAGTGTAATCAAATGGGCACTGACTTGTAGCAAGAAAGGTAGAAATATCTTATAAACAGTCATGGAAAACTTTGATGCGGAATAAATGAGCATCTGGAAACTCAATATTGATCTGTCCTCCTCACTCTCCTGACTCCAACATGGAAAAATTATCCAACCCCACATTTAACCTTCCCGGCTTGACAATTACTTCAAACATGAACTCTTGGAATAACAATAACCACCAACAAATTCTTCCTTCAAGCATAAGCTTATTAACTAAATACTTCAGTGTTGAGTGGTTTGTGAAAAAATTGAACATGCCTCCTAGCAGGTAGTGTCAGAACTTCTGGAGAGAATATACCATCCCCAAATCTTCTCGTTCTATGGTAGTATATTTCTTCTCCGCAGTGGAAAGTTTTCTACTTGCGAAATAGATAGGATGGTCCAAGTTTCATTCACCTAGTTGCATCAAGATAGCACCCAGAGTGATCCTGGATGCATCAACATGGACGTGGAATTGCTTGTTCCAATCAAGATAAAATAAAATAGGTGCACTTGCAATCTTCTCCTTCAATGTATCAAATGGAACATCACATTTGGTGGACCACATAAAGCGCTCATATTTCTTAAGGAGCCTCTCAAGTGGAGTTTTAATTAAAGTATAATTTCGTATGAATATGTGATAATAACTAGTGTGTCCCAAAGTGGAACGCAACTATCGAAACGAGGTGGGTGGCAACATATTTAGTATTACTACAACTTTATCAGGATCCACATAGAATCCCTCCTTGCAAACAATATTCCCCAATAATTTTCCAAAATGCACTGAAAAAATGCATTTCTTTAGGTTCAAAGATATTTGAATTTGCCTACACCTGTCAAACATAAGCCTCATCAAGCTAGGGTGATTCTTGAGAAAATTATAAATAATCTATTCATCCATGTAAACTTACATGAACTTGTGTATATATTCACAGAAAGCAAAAATAAAAATACGAGAGAAGGCAGCTAGAGCATTCTTCAACCCAAAAGGCATAACATTATATGCATACGACCCCATTCAGTTGTGAATGTGGTCTTCTTCTTATCTTCTTCTACAATGCATACTTGACAATATCCCAAGAAGCCATAAGTAATTTTTCTATTTGTAATTGCATTGTTCATTAAATATCTTATGGCTGAATGGTCTGTGTGAATGAATACTTGATAACCTATTATGTAATTCCTAAACTTATAAATTGCATGTACTACAACTAACATTTCTTTTTCTGTAACAATATAGTTCAATTCTATCGGTGTTAATTTTTTTCTTATGAAGTATATGGCATAATTAAACTGGTTCTCTTTCTGTCCAAGTGATGCTCCTATAGCAGTGTCAGATGCATCATTAGGTATATGAAATGGAAATGACCAATTGGGTCCTCGAAGAATGGGTGCAACTGAAAATTTTTCTTTTAATATCTAAAATGCAGTTTGACAATTATTTGTTCATTGGAATTCCACTTCTTTTGAAAGTAACTTGAAGAAAGCCAGAGCTATTTTACTGAAATTTTCAATAAATCTCCTATAGTATCCTGCATAACCCAAGAAAATTCTTACTTCCTTTTGTGTTTTGGGTGGCATTAAATTCACAATGACTTGTATTTTTTTTGGATCCACCTAAATTCTCGAAGAAGAAATATGGTGTCCCAATATTATTCCCTCAGTTAACATCATAAAGAATTTTTAATTACTGAGAGATAGATTTGTCTTTATGCATCTTTTCAAAACTTTTTCAAGATTTTTAAAACAATCATCAAATGTTCCACCATACAGAGTGAAATCAACCATGTAGACCTCTACACATTCATGGATCAGATCAGCAAATATTTCAAGGAATCCTCTCTGAAAAGTAGCAAGTGCATTAAATAACCCAAAGGGAAAAACATTATATGCATATGTTCCCCATGGACAAGTAAATGTTGTTTTATCTTGGTCTTGCAATGCTATCTTTATCTTATTGTATCCACTAAATCCATCAAGAAAAGAAAATAATTTCTTCTGAGCTAATGAATCTTGTACTTGATCAATAAATTGTAAAAGGAAATGATCTTTTAATGTGGCTTTATTGAGCTCTTTGTATTATACACAAATTCTCCACTTTCCATTTTTATTAGGCACCACAACTAAGGGAGAAACCCATTGACTATCAGAAATAGGATAGATGAATCCAACTTGTAACAGTTTTTGAAATTCTTCTTTCACTATTTCCTTCATCATAGGATTCATCCTTCTTTGCAGTTGTCTCACAGGTTTGATTTGATCATCAGTGTAAATGTGGTGAATACATGTCTTTGGATGAATCCCCTGCATATCTGTGTAATCCAAGGCAAAATCTTTTGAGCATTTCTGTAACAGTGTTATTACCTCTTATTCTTTTGATGATTGTAAGTTATTACCAATATTCAAATTCCTTCCAGAACTGATTTCAATTATTTTACTCTTTGAATTGGTAATTGAGTTAACAGGAAAAATACTTTCAAATGAATTTTTCAGTGATTGAATAATACAGTTTTTCCTCGAAACACCGATTTAAAAGATGACTTGCAACTTCATATTATGTTATTCTAAGTTACTTCAAAATATTTGGTTCTGAGATGAAAAGATCTAATAAATCCTCATTTTCTTGAACCTCTTCTCTAAAATTATAGACTTGATTAATACTAAGAACAAATTGAATTTCCTGCTGTTCTTCTCCCAAGACATGATAATAAAGAAGGAGATTGTGTTGGAGGATACAATGTAACATGTTTCCTTTCATCCCCATGTGTAATAATCATACTTCCCGACCTACATCCAATGAAGGCATCTGCAGTGGCTAACCATGGTCTACCTAAATTTAAAGGATGGCCTCCTGAATTTGATTTTGGCTACAAAATGAGTAAGTCTATAGGATACTCCCATGAATCCAAAGAGACAATGATATCTTCTAGTATTCCTTCTGGTACAACTTTACATCTGTTTGCAAGCTCTAAACTTGTAGTAGTAGGTCTAATGTTGTTCAAGTTCAAATGTTCCATAGTCTCTCTAGTCATAACATTTATAGATGTTCCCAAATATATTAAAGTGTTTGGCACTGAAAAACTATTGATCGAGATGGTAACCATAGGGATCCCCGGATCAACATATTTTTCAAATGTTTCCTTTGTAGACATGAGACTAACTAATCTTCCAATGACCTGGATTGTGGGTGGATTTCATTTTCTTCTGCCAGATTTCTTGATGAATAACCCCTTTATTGTTTTTTCATATATTGGAATATCTTTTATTGTGTGCAACAAAGGAATTTTGGCATACGTATTCTTCAATCCATCCAGAATATCAAATTCAGGTAGAGACATTGGGATTTTCTGTTGTACTAACCTCTTTAGATAACATGGTGTCTAAGTCATAATATCTTTTCCCTTCTGAATTTGATTTTCTGGTTGAGATTGCTGAGTTTGTTCTCCTTATTTAGTTTGTACTTATTTTATTATTGGAGGATAATATTTGTGTAAAACTTTCCCAGACCTTAAGCATACATCTTGTATCGGAAGAATGGAATATGTCAGATAGTATGTTGCTTCTTCCACATTGTATGTTGGTTTATCCACTTTGTTACTTGGATTAGCTACTGGCTGAGATGGAAATTATGTTGGTCTAGGAGGTGGTTGGTTAAAAGTCAGCTAAAGTTGCTGAGGTTGAGTTAGCATTGGTGCATGATTTTGAGGTGGAAATGGCATTGGTTGCTGTTGTTGGAATTGTTGGTATTGGAATGTTTGTTGAGGGTATGGTTTCTGGTATGGCTTTTGATATTGATATTGTTGTGGGTAAATTTTTTTAGGTCGATGGTTTCCATAACTATATCCTCTCCAACCTTGTGTAGGTTGGTTTTTATATTGTTGTGGAGGCCAAGCCTGCTATCGCATTGGAGTGTTCCATGAATTTTGAGAAGGATATTGAAAATTATGGGGATTTTGTTGAGGGAATCGTTGAGGAATCCTTGGTTTCCAAGGTCTCCTTGGTGCCATATAGTAGAGATAATATACCCCTTGTACTTCTTCCATCTGTAATTCTTTCAATTTTCGACAATTTTCAATTGCATGATTCTCTGTACAAATTCCACGCACTTGTATATCTTGAAAAGGACATTCCCTAAGTGGATGTTTTTGCCTAATATTTGGACAAAAGATTGCTAAGATTTGATTTTGTTCTTATTTCTTCTTCTTGTATTTTAAAACATCTAATTGTGTTCAGAAAGTTCTTAAGAGATTTGTTTTGATAGTTTCTAGTAAAATTCCTATTTCTGCTCTTGTTACTCCACTTGTTACAGATTTGGAAGCTCTTGATGTAACATCCATCTTTCCACTATTTTATCTTCCCCTAGAATATTTATGAAAATGTTAATAAATTTCATCAAATGGTAGGTTTTAGGTATCTCATTTTCCCATCACATTAAGGATATCTAAGTATTCATCTCTGATACCCTTAAGAAAATTTGTACGGATGGTACCCCGATTCAGAGAATGTTGTTTAGATTTTTGCAGATTGTAAAGAAATCTCTATAAATACTCCTCCAAACTTTCATCTTCTTGTTGTGTCATTCTAAAAATATCTTCTTTTGAGTCTCTAGCCCTACAGTAAGCTTGATACTTTACAAAAAAAAAATCTTCATACCATCCCAAGAAGCAATTGTATGTTCTCCTAAACCCATAAACCATTTTAATGTTGCTGCTTTCAAAGTAACAAGAAAGAGACAAATCTTGTGTGTGTCATCCGTGTATCCATAAGTTCTACATAAGATATCAAATTCGAACATAAATGAATCTGGATCTTCTGTTGACATTCTATAAAAGTTATGCAATATAGAAGGTGGAATTTTGTTCATTTTCGCTTCTTCTCCTAATATTGCTCTTGTGTCTAATATTGGAAAGCCAAAAGTAGCTTCCTAATCATTATCATTTTCTTGTTCATTATCATGCCTTTTGTTTTCATTTTCTCTTTTTTTTTCTTCCTCTATCCTTCTGAGTGCTTTTATTCTTCTGTCTTCCTTTATCTTTCTCTCTTCTTCCAATTTATTTTCTTCCTCTCTTTTCCTTCTCCATTCCCTTTGTTGTCTATCATATTCAATTCTTTATTCAAGAGTCATAATTGGAATATTGGATCCTTCTCCTTCTTGATTCATTTCCTGTTCAGAGATTTTTAATGTTTCAATATGAGGTTGATTTGGTGTTTCCTCAACTATCTTAATTTGTTCAAGGATAGGTTTTTCTAATTGTTCAACAACAGGTTTTCTTGTTTCCTTTTGTTTTCATAGGAAAGGAGTTTCTTTTGGCGATTGCTTTCTTTTTACCTCCAAGGCCAACAAGGTTTGTCTTTCAATTAGAGTTCATCTTTGTCCTGATATCTGTTTCTCCTTTAACTCCTCTAGAGTAGGTCATCCATCAACTGATGTTTTTAGTCTTGTCAATGGTTGAATTGTTGGAGGTTTTTTTTTAATTAATCTACCCTTATAATCTCTATCTCTAGGCATAAAGAAGCATAACTTAAAAGAGAAACTATGTTTTTGTTGTTTTCGATGTATTTTTGTTTTTTTTTATCTTCCTATTTGGCCACTTTGAAATATGCTTCCTCGAAAACGACACCAAAAATTTTGGGCCTATTTACTGGGGAAACTAACACAAGTATTTATTATCAATCTGGGCTTGTCGAACTTAGAATTATCTCCAAAATATATGGACTTCAAATACAATCAAGTTTAGAAGATGAATTTTTGAATTTAAAGGAAATGCATATTACAAATATAAAACTTAACTAAATCATTTCTAATTCAATTATTTAATAATAAGAAGAAGAAGCTCCTAACTTAGGAGAACTTGTTTGTCCTTCTCTACAATACTGCTCCATGAACAGAAACCAAAACCACTAATGAAAAATAGATCAAGATGCATAAAAGAATAATATAAGAGGCTCCTAACTAAGGAGGTCCTTGTTTTCCTTCATTATAAATTCATTCACCATTAATTCCATTGTTAGAAAACGAGAAATTAAGAAAATCACTTAAAAGAAAGAAAGATGGATTCTAGTTTCTAGTCCTTGATCAGATAGATGGAGAGTTTAAATTTAAACACTTGTTTGACCCTTCATATGAAGATTAGAAATTATATTAGGATTCATCATCAATCGTAACTTATCATCATACATCTAATTAACTGATTAAACATGAAACAAAACTAGTTTAGGAAATTGCAACTAAATTAACCTGTGAGTGCACTTAGCTTGGTGTGGGGGCCCTCCACCCTTTCCTCGCACACTGAAAGTAATTCTCAACTAATAAAACTAAATCAATCATTCATCATATAGAACAATATAAAAGAAGATAGGACTGGTTCTTCAATTAGCTCTCCAAAGTTCAGAAATATCAAAGTTAAATTATACAAATTTTACATAGCATGTCTTCAATGTCTTAGGCTTAAATAGAGAAATATGAAATAAACTTAACTAAAATGTCTCTAACAGCCATCTCTATCCTTATCCTATCTATTATGGTCGAGCTCATACATCTAATCTCTCAAAATCTGGAAAATCCCATAAAATGCTAAATTTGGCCTATTTCCTAGGGATTTCCAGAATAACAGGTCCTGTTTGATCGGCTTTGACTAGGCCTGTTTAAGCTCGGTTTGACCGAACCAATACGTGCACATCCATTCTTAGTTCCCAATATTCTAGAAATTTTCTCAGTTCAAGCCTAGGTGTCTGGCAAGTATGACATCAATGAAGCCATTACGGGAATTTCTAGTCTTGTCCAAAATGCACTTAAAATTCATTTTTTGTAAAAACTTCTAAAAATTGAAAAATTTAATTTATATGATTAGATATGCATAAATTGGTGAAAATATAGTGAATATGGATGGTATATGGATGGATAGCATGGAAATAAAGTGTATTTAATTAAAAAAAAATGGATAAAAAACGAGGGCCAGCAAAGATGTAGAGAAATTGATAAGGGAGGGAACTTAGTCGTTAGGTGCGGGAAATGAGACTTAAATTAGAATTAATGACAATTTATCCAGACACATACCGAGGAATGTCCTGAAGTAACAGAAAATATACCAATAGAATAAAATGTTATCAGGAATTGAGATACAAATTTGGTAACTAACTTTGGCATGATTGGGAATACTAATATACATGACAATAATTAATGACTCTAACAAGACAAGATACAAAAAAATCTCCCCACCCACAATTGGCTGTGTCGAATCGCAACTGAAAATGGAAGACACTTGTAAAAAATATATAACCTACAAACTATCAAACAGACAAAATATTCATATTGACACAACTATCCTAAATCCTACCTACTACTCTTGCAAGGATAGGACACTTTATTTTGAAGTTGAGCAATAAAAGTGGGGCTTCAGGCAAGTGCCATTCACCTAACTAGAGAAAATAGTTCCATCTAATTGAGCAAGTCAGACAACACTAAAAAATTTAATTTCTACAACATAAAAAGGACCAAGACAATGAATTTGGAGCTTACTAGGATGTTTATGATACTTGTTGTCATAAATTAGTACTTAGTCACCCACAGAAAATGACTTCTTCTTGATGTGATGATAATTCCAAGCCTTATGGCATTGCTTTCCAATTTTCTGATGAAAATAAGGAAGAAATGGGGACTCATCCAGCTGCAATAATTCATGCACCCTTTCAGGAATGGATTCAATTTTAGAAATTCAAGTTGCATGAGAAATAAAAATATTAGGAGCAATAAAATCAGTAGGAACAACAACTTCTTTTGCATAAACCAATTCAAATGGGGCATAGATATGCAACCGCTTGATAGAAGTTATGTAGGCCTAGAAATTAACGGGAACCCGTTCATCCCAATCATCTCGATTTGTGGAACAAATATTAGTAAGTCCTCACTCCAAGATTTTATTAAATGCTTCAACGGTCCCATTGGCTTGTGGGTGATAAGGAGTGCTTTTATGATGTTGTATCATAAAAAAATTTAACAGAGTCTAAACTATTTCATTAATAAAATGGGTACCTTGATCACTCGTCAAACTACAAGGGAAGACAAACCTGGTAATAATATTCTCAAAAATAAATCAAGCAGTTGTATCAGTAGTGCAGTATTTAACCAGAGCCACTTTTGCCCAATGAGTCAAATAGTATATTGTGGTAATGATATATCGAGCATGTAAATAACGAGTAGGAGGGTTGATAGGTCTAATAAAATTAAAAAAACCCATTTTTTGAACGCAACGAGCGCCTGCATCAGATGCAAGGCCATTTCATCTCAATGTGATGGCTGATGAACACATTGACATATATCGCAAGTGTTTTCATATTGTTTCGCATCCTTGAACAGAGTCAGCCACCAAAGACCATCTTGTAAGTCCTTTTGAGAAGTAGTTTTATGATATGAATTTGAATGTTAGTTTTTTTATGATAATTTCATTGTCAGAATTATAAACAATTTGTTGATCTTTTGCCTCATGTGCATAGGTTTCTTGAGGTGTTTTTCAGTGTTAAACAGGTAAATGTATCAAGTATTATGTTAAATTCATGATAATTTTAACTTAAAAACAAGTACTGAAAAATAGAAACAAAATGTATAGAAAACCATCACATGGTCCATTAACACAGTATTTTGATGAAGGAGATCACCCCTACTAGGCTACATCTCCTTGGTCAAGCTTCCATGGCTTGGGCCTCTTTATTAGCTCAAAATGGAAAAAAGTGTCTTTTACAATCCTCTACTGCTCCTGAAACTTACTTCAATTTGTTTAGAATGTCCAAATCATCCAGGATAGACTCTTCTTGAGCCCAATATGGTCAAATTTTGCAAAAGTTATGACTCATTCAGTTTTGGCTTAGGAAATCCCAATAAATCTGAAGAGAAATCCAGTTAGGGCCGCTAATTTTGGAGATTCGTCGAAATTGACGGACTCCGCCAAACAGGCCACCGAATTAATCTGGAGTTAATTAAGTTAAGTGGGATTAATTGGGAGATAAGCATGGTTTAGGTGCATTAAGCACATTTTAAACAAATCCTGCATTACAAAAAGGATTAGCGCAATAAACATGTTTATTGGCTAATTAAACCTGTATTAAACTTTAATTCCACGCATTAACCATAAACTCCACTCTTGATCATAGCCTTAAGTCACATGCATGAGGGGGTTGGCCCCCTCCTTCGCCCGACGGTCCATATGTATGAATATAAATATATGCCAACAACCATATATAATAAGTTCTAATGTGTGGTCTATTGGTATGTATGGTGGTTGGTTCGGGGGAAGTCACGGGTTCGACCCTGATCTCTGCCCTTTGGCCTATAATAAATTTTTCCATAAAATATATACACTCACATTAATAATTTGACTTTGGAATTATTTAAAATTTGGACCTTGGAAGGGGGCACGTGGTAGCCTCCGGGCTAGCCATGTGTCCTCATGCCATTGGTTCTTCTCCAAAACCAATACAAACATGAAAAATCACCCACTTAGACAACTAACCACAAATTTCCACTTGGCATAGTGTCATTGGGAGAAATTGAATGAATATTCCAAGAATATCCTTTTTTGCTAATTAGGTTTCCATGTCACCATTTTGTCCTTTTATGCAATATTTTTAGATGTTTAGGAAAACGAATAGCAGACCCTATCTTCCTCATCTGTAGTCGGTTTTCGATGAAATGAATGGTGCCATATTCCTGGCGACGAGCTCTTCATTTTTTTTTCCAGTTTCCAATCGATTCTGAGCACTTCCAGTTTTTATCTTTACACTGAGAACCTGATCATTTTACCTCCAATATTTCCCCATGCAAATCCATCATGACACTCCCACAATATCCCTTGGCGTTAATGATCAAGGATACAATGACGTAAGACTTGATCAAGCCCGATATTATATAACTACCCTAAAATAATTTGATCATCTACTACTCTCACAACTAAATTATTTTTATGCATCGTAGTGTAATCGAATGGGCACTGACCTGTAGCAAGAAAGGTAGAAATATCTTCTAAATAGCCATGGAAAATTTTGATGTGGAATAAATGAGCATATGGAAACTCATTATTAATCGGTCCCCCTGAATCTCCTGACTCTAACCTGGAAAAATGATCTGACCCCACATTTGACCTTCCCAACTTGAAAATTACTTCAAACATGAACTCTTGGAATAATAGCAACCACCGACAAATTCTTCCTTCAAGCATAAGCTTATTAACTAAATACTTCAGTGTTGAGTGGTCTGTGAAAAAATTGAACATGCCTCCTCTCAAGTAGTGTCAGAACTTCTGGAGAGAATATACCATCACCAAATCTTCTCTTCTATGGTAGTATAGTTCTTCTCTGCATTGTAAATTTGTCTACTTGCGAAATAGATAGGATGGTCCAAGTTTCATTCACCTATTTGCGCCAAGATAGCGCCCAGAGTGATCCTGGATGCATCAACATGGATGTAAAATTTATTGTTCCAATCAAGTTAAAATAAAATAGGTGCACTTGGAAGCTTCTCCTTCAATATATCAAATGAAACATAATATTTGGTGGACCACATAAAGTGCTCATATTTCTTAAGGAGCCTATCAAGTGGAGTTTTAATTAAAGCATAATTTCATATGAATCTGTGATAATAACTAGTTTGTCCCAAAGTGGAACGTAACTGTCAAAATGGGGTGGGTGGCAGCATATTCAGTATTACCACAACTTTATCGGGATCCATATAGAATCCCTCCTTGCAAACAATATGCCCCAATATGTTCCAAAATGCACTGCAAAAATGCATTTCTTTAGGTTCAAAGATATTTGAATTTGCCTGCACCTGTTAAACATAAGCCTCAACAAGCTAGGGTGATTCTTGAGAAAATTATAAATAAACTAATCATCCATGTAAACTTACATGAAATTGTGTATATATTCATGGAAAGCAACAATAAAAATACGGGAGAAGGCAGCTGGAGCATTCTTCAACCTAAAAGGCATAACATTATATGCATACGACCCCATTTAGTTGTGAATATGGTATTCTTCTTATCTTCTTCTACAATACATACTTGATGATATCTCGAGAATCCATCAGTAAAAGAGTAAGCTTCATTTCCCCTGAAATTGTCCAAGACTTCATCGCTAAAAGGGGTTGGAAATGGATCATGCACACGTGAATTATAGAGATACGATAATCAACACACACCCGGATTTCATCTAAATCCTTCTTATCCTGGATGAAAATGGGACTTATCCATTCAGCTTCATCAATAGGGAATATGTGACTGGTGACTAACATTTTCTCAATTTATTTCTTGACTTTCTCCTTGACTCACAGATTCAAGTTGCAAGTTCGATGCTTAATGGTTTTCTCATATGGATTCAATGCTATTTTCATATCTCCTAGATCACCTTTAATTCCTTTCAATTCTAAGACAGAACAAGGGAATAGATCCTCATATTCTTTGAGCAGGTTGAAGATTTTTTGTGTGGTCTAATCATCCCGGTAGTCCCCAATAGAAGCAAGCTTTGGTTTCTCTTCGGTCCCAATATTCATCTTCTTCAACTTAAGAGGTTGTAGATGTGGAGCATCATGTATCAGATATTCTTTAATTTTTCATTCCTCTTCAAACTCTTTAAACGATAAATGTCTTCACCCCTCTAAATCATCATATGTGTCTATATTAAATTTACCACAAAAAACAGCTTCATGAAACCCTAAATCATACCGGTGCAAAAAGTCTCCATACCTGCTACATTCAGCCAAAGCATCCCCACTAGAGAACAAGAATCCTCTAATATCTCTAATAACTTGCGCCATATATTCATCCACATCCAAGAAAGAAAAGAATCTACAAAACTGAGATGTCAATACATCCCAATCTGTTGTTTGATGTTTTAACTCCTCCTGCAAATACCAAGTTTGTGCAATATTTCCAAAAGAGTGAATGAGTATATGTATCCACATCTCAACTTCTAGACAATCAAATTTACATACAGAACAACATTTTTCAACATTTTCTTGCAGAAAATTATGACCATTATAGATAGGGATGTTGCTTAGAAGCTCATTCGGTGGGAAAAGCCGATATAACAAAAAAAACTTAACAGTGTTCCAGTCTTGAAGTTGATCACGATGGGTGGCCCACCATCTTGCAAAGCATCACTCATTAAAGGGATATTTTGACATTCTTCTATGCAAGAATCAGTCTATTTAATAAAGTTTACAATAGAATTAGTGCGATTCAAGATAGGATACTCATGTACCTCAGTACTAATTCAACGGACACATTGAAAAGTAGAAAAATGTCGAGAGTGGATTTCATGAGCTCCTTGTTTCCAATCTTCTATTGCAGCCTAAAATCCGACTTCAGTACTTTGAATCCTCCACCAACTGGTAGAACCAACTACTATGGCGTTAGTATACTCTTCTCTCTTCCCAGTGGTCAGTTGATACAATTGGTCCACTAAATTATAGGATTCAACATCATCCACATGTTATATAAATCTTAGACCCTAATAAGGATCAAGAGGTTTTAAAATGTGCATACCATCCACTTCAAGAGTCATAGTATCCTGCTTCAAATCAATGAATGCATAATTCTCGAAATCCCAATCAATGCTCAATAAATTTGGGTATGGATATTTATCCCCAATGATATCAATAACTTCTAAATATGCATAAGTTTTAACACCAGTTATATCAACCTCAAAATATTATAATATGCCAACATGAAGAATGCAATACTAGTTTTTCAACCGCAACTAAATAAGGGAATAGACCAACTTGGGTTTTTCGAGAGCTTCCCAAGTTTTTCTCAGAAAAATATTAAAATCCGACCACAAATCCAGCATGTATTCCTTGATTTGAAACCTTGCAATCTGAGAATCTACCCAAAATGCCTTCAAGTTCTCTTCTTGTTTTGTTGTAACCATCAGGAATGCCTCTCAGATAGGTTTTCAGAAATCAGTTCCTCAGAGAACACATCATCCTTAAAAATAGTCTTCAACCTTTTCCGCAACCGACCAATGAGCTGACCATCATTCATAATGTGTAAGAATATCCTAAACCAATACATTATAGGTTAGGAAGGTTCTGTGAAATGCTTCTGCTCACGAACCTTTACTTTATCTTACAGTTCACTACGAGATCCTTGTGAAGACATTAATTGATGGAAACGTTTGGTTTCATCCCTATAATACTTCTTTTGCTGATTTGGATATATGATTTCTTTGGAGATGCAGGTCTTATAGCAGCTAGTTGATCAGGAGTTCCAATATTAGCTCCCACATTATTTCCTCCTCTCGTGATAATATTTATATTGGGTTGCATTGAAGGACTAGGATTCTTGGGCTCTGCACAAACTAAATTGGCTCCTTTAGCCCAGTTCCACTCCTCCCATCGAGCAATAAGTTTAGGGCAGTCTTCAGTTGCATGCGAATTTACTGGATAGTATGAACACCATAACCTCCATGGAAAAGTACATTCTCTCGCCATATGGCCTTCCTGATCACAGTTGTAGCTCCTAATCGGGCCTCTTCCACCTATCCTTCCTCCCCTCAGAGCTCCTCCTCCTCACCCTCGAGGAGTCTCATTAAAAAGGAAAGCACAATGGTCAATTCAGTCTGCTAGAGCATCCAAGGGCCGACAGTGATCCATATGGTGATTGGGTGATCAAAAAAACTCACAAAAAAAGTTATTTGGAACATTGGAATACTTTTGTAAAATAGGACACAGAGGGGTAGATGACCAAAGCTTCAACATATATCACAATAATCATTTACACATATCTTGCAAACTAGGAAATGACTGTAATTGCATATGACCCTGATAAGGTAGAGCATAGGATATTTTCACAACTCCAAGAGACTGTAGTGGCAAAGGTCCCATAGGAGCACTACATGATCCTAGCCCTCTCATTCGTGGTAACTCTACAACATGATTTCCCTCAACCCGACAATGGGTACACCAAACATGAGGTCTCGCAAGACGTAAAGGTGTCAGATCTTTTATCCTGTCTATCAATGCAACAATCTGATTTTGGAGGCCTATAATAGCAAGATCTGTTGAAGGCCCACCAACTCTCAAATCTTGAGGATAACCAACCATAGCCTCTATTTTCATTGCTTTCTCCAAATCATATTGAAGCGTGTTGATATTCTGGTGAGATATCGGAATACGAGTCATTGGTAACAGAGCCTTGATAAAACAACATCTCCGGTGATAGGGATCAATAGGATAATATAATTTACTAATATCATATTTTAATAACTACATGAATTTCAAGGCATAGTCCCCTTCTCATTGGCCAATATCTAACGTTTCTGCCAGTCCTTATTGATTCTAATGACTTAAACTCCTGAATAAATTCTAGTTTAACTAGATTTATACCAACGTTGGGATTTAACATCAATCCATTTTATAAACAAACTTAATGCTTGATTCCGCAATGTAGTTTGGAATTCAATGAGATTAGTAGTGTCAAGGGTTTGACGATATCTCCAAACAGCTTCACAAAAATACCAATTTTTCTCAACATCCTCACGCTCTTTTTCTGCAAATTCGAGGTATCTAGTAAGTGAACCAGCTATGACTCCATCCATAGATGATTGTGTTGAAGAAAAAATTATGAACCCTCAAGAACTTGATTGAGAAAAAATAGCTGGACTTGTTTGACTAACACCACTAGAACTACTTTTACCCTTAAGCGATAGCTAAAATTTAATGAACTTGTGTACCTTTGAAAAGAGAAAATCCGGACTTTGATATGGCACCAGGGGAAGGTCGAGGGGAGGAGGAAGATTCATGCTGTGGGGTTTTGCGTTCTTGTGTTGAATCATCATTGAAGAAGATCCACCTCAACACAAACTGTAAATCATCATATGATGTCTTAGTCAATTGGACATCTGGCTCAGGCATCCTAAACTCTTATAAATCCTTGTGCATCAGAGTAATTGCTTCTAATCCCTCCATTCCACTTCCACTTCTACTTAGATTGGCTGCTCCCATTGTGACAGAAAAAAAAAAACCTTCTACCTCACTTCCATTACGCAACTCTGAAGTCTCCATTTCTCTCTTGCGCATCTCCGAACTCCTTACAACATTTTCTATGCACTGCAGTTCCCTTCTTCTAGCCCTAAGTTTCCGCAAATTCTTCTCACACCACTCTTCAACTATTCTTTCCCTCCGCAATGCTCTGAAGTCTCTCGCCTTCCACAACTTCTTGATTCATTATAATATCTTCCACATCCTCCTACATCGACACGAAATTCCTCTCCCCTAATCCATTCCCCCAGTACGAGTAACTTAAGTTTCCACTCGACCTGGTTGAAAATTCAGCAAGTTGTCTTCGACCAACAATACTTTAATCCAAAGTGGGATTTATTTCATTAGTCATCCTCATATTCCAAATTTTAATATGGCTTCTGCACAGGAGAACGAACAATTTTTTCCAGTCACAAATTCAATGATATAGCCTTCAAGAGTCGTTTTAACCCAAAATTCGACACCACTCGTTAGTTCTATATCAAACTGATGAAGGTCGTCCATATCGATTGTGGTCCAATTTCTACGCAACCTCGGATATACCACAACCCTCGATTTATGGTGAAATTGATTCATCCAATTTTATAACTTCTCAAGGAATTCAAATAAAAAATCTCTTCTATTGATCACTAGCAGGCTTAGTGTACAATGTTTCTTCTTCGACCCAATTCAGATCCTTCTGTCTTAACTCTTCCTGCTGCAAAATAAATTAATGAACCCTCTCATTCCAACATTTTTGAATATTCCAATGAATATATCATGGCTGCATGATATAAACCCCCTTAAGAAACTATAGGTCCCAACAACATAACCATTTGTTGGTGTAAAATTTTAATTGGAATTTTATTCAGGGTTCGACTAAGTGTGCCAAAAAACAGGCCTAGTCTAACAC
Source organism: Pinus albicaulis (assembly GCA_034641835.2). Lineage (NCBI taxonomy): Eukaryota > Viridiplantae > Streptophyta > Pinopsida > Pinales > Pinaceae > Pinus > Pinus albicaulis. The sequence goes on along the minus strand of CM076577.1, from coordinate 1,000,553,653 downwards.
TTTGTCAAAATTTTCACTCCTCTGGAACAAAGGATCATCTTACACAAGGCAAGCTAGAACCATAAAAGTATGTATGGGATCTAGATATGATTAACTAGGAAATTTACACAACTATTATCACATTCATTCTCAACCATTCGACTCATGCACTTAACAGAAAATAAACATATGCGAAAAATTCTAAAAGGGGCCATAAAATACACAATTGAATATTAGAATTCCCATTCTCCATATAATATTAAGTAGCAGATTTCAATTACACTAGATCATCGCCATTACAACTTGCGGAAATTACAGGCTTGCGCACGGATATCAAAACCCACAATCAATATATATGCGAAACATTACAAGCTCGTATCTCAAATATCACATAACACTAAACACTGCAACATAGTCCCAACGCATACATGTATTGTCTATATTCCTAACTCGATATGAAATTTGCGACACTATCTAAACTTGCTTCTTGCTACCTTCTGTCTTCTTTTATATCTGCGCTCACTTGATCTAGTATTCAATACCTCACTCGCTTGATCCAGGTTTTCCAATACCTAGAGAAATTACCTTAGTTCTCTGTTTACTGCATCAAAATAGGCTCCTAGTTCTTCGACACGTTCCCTTATTTTCCACGGCGCAAGTTCCAAAAAATTTCATTGTCGCTTTGATTTTCAGGTTCTTTGTTTTTGATAGTTTTTTCCAAAACGTCCTTCGCAACTGCTATTCCTTCAGAAACGAAGGACCCAAAAGGTCACCTAGTTTAGTTTTCAAAACCCGGACTCATATAATTTAGGAGATATGCCCTAAGGAAGTTGTTATATTAGTTTGCATGCAAAGTGTTTTAAGAAATTCCTAAATATTTTAATGGTTCATATCATATAAACTATTTGATGAAATTCACTAATGAAAATGTTATTTTTTGGATGGGGATAATATTTGCGTATCTTAGCATTGTCATATGATAGTACTATTGAATTTTATCTATGCCTAATTGCATGTAAAACATTTGAAGAAATGTGCTAAAGGTGTTTTATTACTATTTGCATGCAAAGTATTTGATAAAATACTTCAAATACTGAAATCAAAAGCTACATGATTGAGTGGTATATTTAAATTAGTATGCTACAACTGGAATCAAAGTAATGCTTCTCGTTTGATTTTCATAAAAAGTGTTTGGGAAAAAGTCTACAAGAAAAAAATTACTAAATTGGTTTTATACAAAGTATTTGAAGAAAAGTTTACATGTAAAATGTTTGACAAAATGTATGAGAGACAAAAATATTTTTTTTTCAATTATGGTAGGATTAATTTAGTAGGGGTATGTGACAAAGATGTATCAAATCTTATTGTCAATCTAGTAAAAAAAAGAAAATTTTCAGTATCCCGTAACCTTTGTAATTCATTGCAAGAACTGGGCATGAGATAGAAAACACTGAGAAGGTGGCTAGAAATAAAATACCAAACATAGCATAACAAAGACCAAAATAAAATGATTGAGAACCATGACAATGAGAAATAATATACCTACAACATAGTAATCCAATTATGGCCATGGAAGGAAGGTAACAACCCCAACTTCAGAGATTTTCGATAACCTTTGAGTTCCCATCAAATTTTGATGATTAAGGAGAAGAATCTGACAAAACTTGAGGATAACAAACAAAGAGAAGAAGGAACTAGACCAGGAGGGCCTAATCATTCCTTTCTTCAAGCACAAACAAGGAGGTGGAAATTTTCCCTCATGCACGAAAATCTCCCAGATTTGTGTGACTTACCATTTCCTCCATCATAAAGAAATGGAAGGAATTTGAGCATTCCCCTTTGAGAAATATAGCTTGCGTGATAATATTTGGACTAGAAATTCCATCAATGGAAACCCCCTATCATTAAAAACCTTCATTGCACAATGAATTTGTAAGGACTTGCGTTTGGGTAAGTGAGATCTCACTCAAACCCCATTCAATGCTCATGGTAGCTAGTCCATGTAGGAGGGTGTCGAGAAACACATTGTGGATCAAGTTTTGAAGGGGTCAACTCGCTGCCACACATGTCCATTAGACTCTCTTCCCTAGTATCTCCCAACGGGGAATTGTGATCTTGTTGTAGGAGGTTCAGTGAATTATTAGATCTCTATGTGTGTGTATTATTAGATTTTATATGTCAGCAAACCATCTCTATGTGTGTGTATTATTAGATTTTATATGTCACCTAGAAACTCCATACTCACTGGTGAAGGAATTACACATCTCTCTTATACTAAATAGTAAAAAGAAAGTATAAATAAAGTTAGAAATGTTGTACTTTCAATTACTTAATCCTTTACTTGGAAATTGAAGTATTTTATTTATGACCTACATTGAAGTTTTCTTATTTTTTATTACTATTTTTTAATTTGTTAATTTAAGTATTATTTTATTATTTTTAAATGTAACACTATGAGACAACATCTCCTCCTACTAGGTTGTAAATAACTTCTCAACATAATATTATTAGTCTTCTCATGGGACAAACAAGTGGTTGGCACAATTGGATGTTATCCCCTCCACCTGATTTCAAATCTCATAGGGACATCTTTGGCTCATTATGAAAAGGCTCAAGGAGTAGGCTCCCCCACCAATCAATTCAACATCTTCCCATGAACTTTAATAATCAACTCTTGGTGTTATAAAAATAGTCTTCAATTTATAAGATGTAAAGCATTTGTAAAAAATTACATTCACCTCAATTAAATAGTAATAAAAGGTTAACAATAATATATAGGGAAATATGGAGAGATGATGTAGTGTCCATAAAAAGTTAAAAATAATAAAGTAATAAAATAATAAAATTGAGTTTATTATAAGTTAAGATCGATTTTGTATTATAAATAAATAATGATTGTGTAACTATTTAAAATGAATAATGATTTTGTAACCATATTTTTAAATTTAATTAATAAGCATGTAACAAATTTAATACTTACAATAAGCTTACAATATAAGAATATTTTTAACAGTGGATATTCACATCCACTTTACTATGGATATTATTAACTTGTAAATAGTCTTTACCACAATACCATGGGCTAATACCATGGCCCATCAATATAACATGTCAGCAAACCATCTCTCATTTCACAATCAAAATATTTTATTTGAATTTAATTCTATAACGTTTTTTTATTAAATTTAAAAGAAAAAAATTATAATTACTTTTAAGTTATATCGAAACTCTCTATCACATTAAAATATTTAAGATATAGATAGTAGCTTTAAATTAAGATCAATTTTACCATACAAATTAAAATAATAATTTTGTAACCATATTTAAATTTCATTAATAAGCGCATAAAAACTTAATACTTATAATATAACAAGATTTTTAACCATGGATATTCACCTCTACTTTACCATAGATTTTATTAAGTTGTGAATGAGCTTTGTTACAATGTCATGGGCTAATACCATGGTTGATCAATACCACATGCCCAAAAATCATAATCAATAACACTCTCGAGGTCGGTATGGAAGAAATGTTGTAATGCCATTTTATGTTGTGTTATCAAAACATTTTGACTTGATCAAAATAAATAAATAAAAAATAAAAATATTAATCAAAACACTTTTACTCAATGAAATTGCAAAAATAGAAGAAGATAGAAATTAAATTTTAAAAAAATATAATTATTAATTATCCAGTTGTTTTTAAGTGCGATTATTTGAATAGTTTTCTAGTTTATTTTCCGATCTAATTTCTCTAGAATCTGGCAAGTATATGTTGAAATCACTACTTTGATGGGTGAACTTTGCACAATTGAAGTTCCCGGCCACAAATCGCACTTAAAGACAACTCTACTAATTATTAATAATTAAACTAGCATAAATCCATCTTAACTCTTGATCTATCAAGCTCAGTGAGGGATCTAATCTCTCTAGGTGCAAACATTTCATCAATTTTTACACTCAAAAAAGTAATTTGCATTTCGAGAAATTTCATCCCTCCCCTCTGGCAGTGAGAAAATTTGATCCCTCTCAACCTTTAATAAATTTAAAATTATAATAAATTTAAGCTCATTATTATTTTTCTTTCAAATTGTATATTATATAATTCTCACATCATTTTTAAAATATATTTAAGAAAAATGAAAAATAAATTAGTTAAACGCTGAGGCACTTTTCTTGTGAATGGTTGTGAAGTATTTAATAGTAATGAGTATGAAAAATAACTTTGGAAGGATTAATATTCCTGGAAAGGTCAATCCATAAAGTTGGAAAGGATGAAGGGGCGTAATGCTATGGAAACCACCATTGGGTAGGTAATATGTACGATTAACAATATATTGATAAGTATTGAAATGATTCATGTACTCAATTACATCTGGAAGCCCACTTATCCTTACACATTAAATCACTAGTGTTTGAGACAAAATCTAGCTTATATTACACACCAAAATTTTTACTTTGAACCACATGAAGGTACCTCAGATTTTAAATTAAATTTAAGATATGATTTTTCATTTTTTTAAGATTTCCGTTAGGTATAAGGTTTTGTCTACAAGTTTTTGTTTGTCTTTTAAAGGTGTAACAATGTGAATGATTAAGGGCTAAGTTCTATTATTTTTTTAAATTCACTTAATTTTTTATATAAAATTTAGTAAAATATTGCTTTTTTTATTTTAATTAAACATAAATAATTTTTATTAGAATATTTTAATTTTCAATTAAAATTTTAATATTTAATTATAAATTATTGTATTTAATATAATGATAATTAATTAAAATCAAATTATAATTAGTTTAAATTTATTTTAATTTTGGATTTAAAATTAAATATTTTTTTTTTTTAAAGAAATGTATACTTTAAATTTGATGGTTTTCGATATTTAATAAATCTAAAGTTAAAATAAATCTAAACTAATTTAAGTATTAATCATAAAATTTTTACATAATAAAATAAAACAACATTTCTTCCCTACTAAACTAAAACACAATAAATTTTCCCACCTTGTAAAAAAAACCCTTCCCTTAACCCCTCGTTCGTCAAACGAATCCAAGCTCATTGTGTATCATATCTAACAGTTTTATGGGCCTTCTTTTCAGCATTTTATTTTCTTTAATCACTAGCTTTTGGTGGACCCAGATATCCCAAATCTTTTGTACTTGTATTATCATATTACATCATCTTACTTTTATAAGTTATTGTAATTTAAAGAATGATTCTTTCCAACATGATGGAAACAATGCTGGAACTTGACTTTCATATCGTTGGTAACATTTTATGTCATATCGTTGGTAACATTTTATTTCTTAAAATATATACGTTATTGTAACTTAAAAAATATACTTTAAAACATGATAGAAACAATAGAGGAGCTTGACTTTCATCTCTATTGTGTCATTGCTTTTCTAATATTTTATAAATTTATGATGGGTTTTATGAAATTGTTTTGGTTTCCAGAGTTGAGTTATTAATGATTTATTATTGAAGTTTTATTATAAATAATATAATAATTTATAATATAGTTAGGGATTTTTTTCGTGAGGCGTTTTTTAGGTTTTTTCATAGTAACATGGTTACTGCTCCTAGTCATTAGAGAGCACGTACCTTACGCTCTCGAGTGCTGGTAGCAAACTTTCCAAAATCGCTAGGAGCTTCAAAGGGTACTTTGGAGCTTTTTGAGAACTTCACTACAACAAATTTTGACGTTTCATATACCTATTTTGAGAATTTTGACGTTTTGGGTACCTATTTTGAGCAGATTTTCACCTTCTGGGTACCTATTTTCAGTGGAGAAGATACCAGTTGTTTATTTTCTAAGTGATACATGATAGGTCAAGGGGTTAGATTGCATGAGATCTGTAAAGAAACAAAGATGTGGAGATGTAGCAAAGGTTTCAACAAAATAAAGACAATTTCTAGTGATTCCTTGGCAGCTTCTGTTGCAAATCTTGAAGTTCAACAATTGCAAATAAGTCTACTTTCTTGAAGTCTATCTTGAATCTTTAATGATAAGATTTAACAAATTACAATGATGGTAAAAAAGAAAAAGAGTAGCGTGTTAGTAAGTTTCATTTTATAAATTTCCAAACTTGAATTTCAAAATTGAATATAATATATTGTTGTATTAAATCACATAATAATCAAGTAATAATAGCCTTTTTTTCGGTTAGGAGTTCCACATGTTTCTTTGCTGGCAATGAAATTCATTTGTAAGTTGTTGATGGATTAATATTTTGATTTTTTCTGAAAGTGTTTCAAAGTTCAACCTTTTACATATGGAATCTGCATGATAGAATTTAATTGGCAAGTTTTGGTGTTGTCATCTAGCAACTGGTGTTGTCAGTCCTGTGCATGGTTGAATTGTTGGGGGGTTTTTTTTAATGAATCTACCCTTATAATCTCTATCTCTAGGCATAAAGAAGCATAACTTAAAAGAGAAACTATGTTTTTGTTGTTTTCGATGTATTTTTGTTTTTTTTTATCTTCCTATTTGGCCACTTTGAAATATGCTTCCTCGACAAGGACACCAAAAATGTTGGGCCTGTTTACTAGGTAAACTAACACAAATATTTTATTATCAATCTGGGCTTGTCGAACTTAGAATCATCTCCAAAATATACGGATTTCAAATACAATCAAGTTTAGAAGATGAATTTTTGAATTTAAATGAAATGCATATTACAAATATAAAACTTAACTAAATCATTTCTAATTCAATTATTTAATAAGAAGAAGAAGAAGCTCCTAACTTAGGAGAACTTGTTTGTCCTTCTCTACAATACTACTCCATGAACAGAAACCAAAACCGCTAATGAAAAATATATCAAGATGCATAAAATAAAAATAGAAGAGGCTCCTAACTAAGGAGGTCCTTGTTTTCCTTCATTATAAATTCATTCACCATTAATGCCATTGTTAAAAAACTGGAAATTAAGAAAATCACTTAAAAGAAAGAAAGATGGATTCTAGTTTCTAGTCCTTGATCAGATAGAAGGAGAGTTTAACTTAAACACTGGTTTGACCCTTCATATGCAGATTAGAAATTAGATTAGGATTCATCATCATTCGTAACTTATAATCATACATCTAATTAACTGATTAAACATGAAACAAAACTAGTTTAGGAAATTGCAACTAAATTAACCAGAGAGTGCACTTAGCTCGGTGTGGGGGCCCTCCACCCTTTCCTCGCACACTGAAAGTACTTATCAGCTACTAAAACTAAATCAATCATTCACCATATAGAACAATAGAAAAGAAGATAGGACTGGTTCTTCAATTAGCTCTCGAAAGTTCAGAAATATCAAAGTTAAATTATATAAATTCTACATAGCATGCCTTCAATGTCTCAGGCTTAAATAGAGAAATATGAAATAAAATTAACTAAAATGTCTCTAACAACCATGTCTATCATTATCCTATCTATTATGGTCGATCTCATACATCTAATCTCTCAAAATCTGGAAAATCCCATAAAATGCTAAATTTGGCCTATTTCCTAGGGATTTCCAGAATAACAGGTCATGTTTGATCGGCTTTGACTGGGCCTGTTTAAGCTCGGTTTGACCGAACCAATAGGTGCACATCCATTCTTAGTTCCCAATATTCTATAAATTTGCTCAGTTCAAGCCCAGGTGTTTGGCAAGTATGACATCAATGAAGCCATTACGGGAATTTCTAGTCTTGTCCAAAATGCACTTAAAATTCATTTTTGTAAAAACTTCTAAAAATTGCAAAATTTAATTTATATGATTGGATATGCATCAATTGGTGAAAATATAGTGAATATGGATGGTATATGGATGGATAGCATGGAAATAAAGTGTATTTAATTAAAAAAAATTGGATAAAAAATGAGGGCCAGCAAAGATATAGAGAAATCGATAAGGGAGGGAACTTAGTCGTTAGGTGCAGGAAATGAGACTTAAATTAGAATTAATGAAAATTTATCCAAACACATACCGAGGAATGTCCTGAAGTAACAGAAAATATACCGATAGAATAAAATCTTATCAGGAATTGAGATACAAATTTGGTAACTAACTTTGGCATGATTGGGAATACTAATATACATGACAATAATTAATGACTCTAACAAGACAAGATACGAAAAAATTTCCCCAACCACAATTGGTTGCGTCGCATCGCAACTGAAAATGGAAGACACTTGCAAAAAATATATAACCTACAAACTATCAAACAGACAAAATATTCATATTGACACAACTATCCTAAATCCTACCTACTACTCTCGCAAGGATAGGACACTTTATTTGGAAGTTGAGCAATAAAAGTGGGGCTTTAGGCGAGTGCCATTCACCTAGCTAGAGAAAATAGTTCCATCTAATTGAGAAAGTCAGACAACACTAAAATATTTAATTTCTACAACATAAAAAGGACCAAGACAATGAATTTGGAGCTTACTAAGATGTTTATGATACTTGTTGTCATAAATTAGTACTTAGTCACCCACAAAAAATGACTTCTTCTTGAAGTGATGATAATTCCAAGCCTTATGGCATTGCTTTCCAATTTTCTGATGAAAATAAGGAAGAAATCGAGACTCATCTAGCTGCAATAATTCATGCACCCTTTCAGGAATGGATTCATTTTTAGACATTCAAGTTGCATGAGAAATAAAAATATTAGGAGCAATAAACTCAGCAGGAACAACAAATTATTTTGCATAAACCAGTTCAAACGGGGCATACATATGCAACCACTTGATAGTAGTTATGTAGGCCTAGAAATTAACGGGAACCCGTTCATCCCAATCATCTCGATTTGTGGAACAAATATTAGTAAGTCCTCACTCCAAGATTTTATTAAATGCTTCAAGAGTCCCATTGGCTTGTGGGTGATAAGGAGTGCTTTTATGATGTTGTATCATAAAAAAATTTAATAGAGTCTAAACTATTTCATTAATTAAATGGGTACCATGATCACTCGTCAAAATAAAAGGAAGACAAACCTGGTAATAATATTCTCAAAAATAAATCAAGCAGTTGTATCAGTAGTGCAGTATTTAACCAGAGCCGCTTCCGCTCAATGAGTCAAATAGTATGTTGTGGTAATGATATATCGGGCATGTAAATAACGAGCAAGAGGGTTGATAGGTCTAATAAAATTTAAAAAATCCCATTTTTTGAACGCAACGAGCGCCTGCATCAGATGCAAGGCCATTTCATCTCAATGTGATGGCCGATGAACACATTGACATATATTGAAAGTGTTTTCGTATTGTTTCGCATCCTTGAACAGAGACAGCCACCAAAGATCATCTTGTAAGTCCTTTTGAGAAGTAGTTTTATGATCTGAATTTGAATGTTAGTTTTTCTGTGATAATTTCAACGTCAGAATTATAAACAATTTGTTGATCTTTTGCCTCATGTGCATAGGTTTCTTGAGGTGTTTGTGAGTGTTAAACAGGTAAATGTATCTAGTATTATGTTAAATTCATGATAATTTTAACTTAAAAACAAGTACTGAAAAATAGAAATAAAATGTATAGAAAATCATCACATGGTCCATTAACACAGTATTTTGATGAAGGAGTTTACCCCTACTGAGCTACATCTCCTTGGTCAAGCTTCCATGGCTTGGGCCTCTTTATTAGCTCAAAATGGAAAAAAGTGTTGTTTACAATCCTCTACTGCTCCTAAAACTTACTTCAATTTGTTCAGAATGTCCAAATCATCCAAGATAGACTCTTCTTGAGCCCAATATGGTCGAATTTTGCAAAAGTTATGACTCATTCAGTTTTGGCTTAGGAAATCCCAATAAATCCGAAGAGAAATCCAGTTAGGGCCGCTACTTTTGGAGATTCGTTGAAATTGACGGACTCCGCCAAACAGGCCACCGAATTAATCTGGAGTTAATTAAGTTAAGTGGGATTAATTGGGAGATAAGCATGGTTTAGGTGCATTAAGCGCGTTTTAAACAAATCCTGCATTACAAAAAGGATTAGCGCAATAAACATGTTTATTGGCTAATTAAACCCGTATTAAACTTTAATTCCACGCATTAACCATAAACTCCACTCTTGGTCGTAGCCTTAAGTCACATGCATGAGGGGGTTGGCCCCCTCCTTCGCCTGACGGTCCATATGTATGAATATAAATATATGCCAACAACCATATATAATAAGTTCTAATGTGTGGTCTATTGGTATGTATGGTGGTTGGTTCGGGGGAAGTCACAGGTTCGACCCCGATCTCCACCCTTTGGCCTGTAATAAATTTTTCCATAAAATATATACATCGACATTAATAATTTGACTTTGGAATTAGTTAAAATTTGGACCTTGGAAGGGGGCACGTGGCAGCCTCCGGGCTAGCCATGTGTCCTCATGCCATTAGTTCTTCTCCCAAACCAATACAAACATGAAAAATCACCCACTTAGACAACTAACCACAAATTTCCACTTGGCATAGTGTCATTGGGAGAAATTGAATGAATATTCCAAGAATATTCGTTTTTGCTAATTAGGTTGCCATGTCACCATTTTGTCCTTTTCTGCAATATTTTTAGATGTTTAGGAAAACGAATAGCAGACCATATCTCCCTCATCCATAGTCGGTTTTCGATGAAACTAATTGTGCCATATTCCTGGCGACAAGCTCTTCATTTTTGTTCAGTTTCCAATCAATTTTGAGCACTTCTAGTTTTTATCTTTACACTGAGAACCTAAACATTTTACCTCCAATGTGTCCCCATGCAAATCCATCATGACACTCCCACAATATCCCTTGGCGTTAATGATCAAGGATACAATGACGTAAGACTTGATCAAGCCCGATATTATATAACTACCTAAAATAATTTGATAATATACTGCTCTCACAACTAAATTATTTTTATGCATCGTAGTGTAATCGAATGGGCACTGACCTGTAGCAAGAAAGGTAGAAATATCTTCTAAATAGCCATGGAAAATTTTGATGTGGAATAAATGAGCATATGGAAACTCATTATTGATCGGTCCCCCTGAATCTCCTGACTCTAACCTGGAAAAATGATCTGACCCCACATTTGACCTTCCCGACTTGACAATTACTTCAAACATGAACTCTTGGAATAACAACAACCACCGACAAATTCTTCCTTCAAGCATAAGCTTATTAACTAAATACTTCAGTGTTGAGTGGTTTGTGAAAAAATTGAACATGCCTCCTCGCAGGTAGTGTCAGAACTTCTGGAGAGAATATACCATCACCAAAGCTTCTCTTCTATGGTAGTATAGTTCTTCTCCGCACTGGAAATTTTTCTACTTGCGAAATAGATAGGATGGTCCAAGTTTCATTCACCTAGTTGTGCCAAGATAGCGCCCAGAGTGATCCTGGATGCATCAAAATGGATGTCAAATTTATTTTTCCAATCAAGATAAAATAAAATAGGTGCACTTGGAAGCTTCTCCTTCAATGTATCAAATGAAACATCATATTTGGTGGACCACATAAAGCGCTCATATTTCTTAAGGAGCCTATCAAGTGGAGATTTAATTGAAGCATAATTTCATATGAATCTGTGATAATAACTAGTTTGTCCCAAAGTGGAACGTAACTGTCAAAATGGTGTGGGTGGTGGCATATTCAGTATTACCGCAACTTTATCAGGACCCACACAAAATCCCTCCTTGCAAAAAATATGCCCCAATATGTTCCAAACTGCACTGCAAAATTGCATTTCTTTAGGTTCAAAGATATTTGAATTTGCCTGCACCTGTCAAACATAAGCCTCAACAAGCTTGGGTGATTCTTGAGAAAATTATAAATAAACTAATCATCCATGTAAACTTACATGAAATTGTGTATATATTCATGGAAAGCAACAATAAAAATACGGGAGAAGGCAGCTGGAGCATTCTTCAACCTAAAAGGCATAACATTATATGCATACGACCCCATTTAGTTGTGAATGTGGTCTTCTTCTTATCTTCTTCTACAATGCATACTTGATGATATCCCGAGAATCCATCATTAAAAGAGTAAACTTCATTTCCCCTGAAATTGTCCAAGACTTCATCGCTGAAAGGGGTTGGAAATGGATCATGCACACGTGAATTATAGAGATACGATAATCAACACACACCCGGATTTCATCTAAATCCTTCTTATCTTGGATGAAAATGGGACTTATCCATTCAGCTTCATCAATAGGGAATATGTGACTGGTGACTAACATTTTCTCAATTTATTTCTTGACTTTCTCCTTGAATCACAGATTCAAGTTGTAAGGTCGATGCTTAATGGTTTTCTCATATGGATTCAATGCTATTTTCATATCTCCTAGATCACCTTTAATTCCTTTCAATTCTAAGACAGGGAATAGATCCTCATATTCTTTGAGCGGGTTGAAGATTTTTTGTGTGGTCTAATCATCCCAGTAGTCCCCAATAGAAGCAAGCTTTGGTTTCTCTTTGGTCCCAATATTCATCTTCTTCAACTTAAGAGGTTGTAGATGTGGAGCATCATGTATCAGATATTCTTTAATTTTTAGTTCCTCTTCAAACTCTTTAAACGATAAATGTCTTCACCCCTCTAAATAATCATATGTGTCTATATTAAATTTACCACAAACAATAGCTTCATGAAACCCTTAATCATACCGATGCAAAAAGTCTCCATACCTGCTACATTCAGCCAAAGCATCCCCACTAGAGAACAAGAATCCTCTAATATCTCTAATAACTTGCACCATATATTCATCCACATCCAAGAAAGAAAATAATCTACAAAACTGAGATGTCAATACATCCCAATCTGTTGTTTGATGTTTTAACTCCTCCTGCAAATACCAAGCTTGTGCAATATTTCCAAAAGAGTGAATGAATATATGTATCCACATCTCAACTTCTAGACAATCAAATTTACATACAGAACAACATTTTTCAACATTTTCTTGCAGAAAATTATGACCATTATAGATATGGATGTTGCATAGAAGTTCATTCGGTGGGAAAAGTCGATATAACAAAACAACCTTAACAGTGTTCCAGTCTTGAAGTTGATCACGATGGGTGGCCCACCATCTTTCAAAGCATCACTCATTAAAGGGATATTTTGACATTCTTCTATGCAAGAATCAATCTATTTAATAAATTTTACAATAGAATTAGTGCGGTTAAAGATAGGATACTCACGTACCTCAGTACTAATCCAACGGACACATTGAAAAGTAGCAAAATTTCGAGAGTGGATTTCATGAGCTCCTTGTTTCCAATCTTCTATTGCAGCCTCAAATCCGACTTTAGTACTTTGAATCCTCCACCAACTGGCAGAACCAACTACTATGGGGTTAGTATACTCTTCTCTCTTCCCAGTGGTCAGTTGATACAATTGGTCCACTAAATTATAGGATTCAACATCATCCACATGTTATATAAATCTTAGACCCTAATAAGGGTCAAGAGGTTTTAAAATGTGCATACCATCCACTTCAAGAGTCATAGTATCCTGCTTCAAATCAATGAATGCATAATTCTCGAAATCCCAATCAATGCCCAATAAATTTGGGTATGGATCTTTATCCCAAATGATATCAATAACTTTGAAATATGCATAAGTTTTAACACCAGTTATATCAACCTCAAAATATTATAATATGCCAACATGAAGAATGCAGTATTGGTTTTTCAACTGCAACTGAATAATGGAATAGACCAACTTGTGTTTTTCGAGAGCTTCCCAAGTTTTTCTCAAAAAAATATTAACATCCAACCACAAATCCAGCATGGATTCCTTGATTTGAAACCTTGCAATCTGAGAATCTACCCAAAATTCCTTCAAGTTCTCTTCTTGTTTTGTTGTACCCATCAGGAATGCCTCTCAGATAGGTTTGCGGAAATCGGTTCCTCAGAGAACACATCATCCTTAAAAATATTCTTCAACCTTTTCCGCAACCGACCAATGAGCTGGCCATCATTCATAATGTGTAAGAATATCTTAAACCAATACATTATAGGTTACGAAGGTTCTGTGAAATGCTTCTGCTCACGAACCTTTACTTTCTCTTACAGTTCACTACGAGATCCTTGTGAAGACATTAATTGATGGAAACGTTTGGTTGCATCCCTATAATACTCCTTTTGCTAATTTGGATATACGATTTCTTTGGAGGTCTTATAGTAGCTGGTTGATCAGGAGTTCCAATATTAGCTCCCACATTGTTTCCTCCTCTTGTGATAATATTTATATTGGGTTGCATTGAAGGACTAGGATTCTTGGGCTTTGCATAGACTAAATTGGCTCCTTTAGCCCAGTTCCACTCCTCACATCGATCAATAAGTTTAGGGAAGTCTTCAGTTGCATGCGAATTTACTGGATAGTATGAACACCATAGCCTCCGTGGAAAAGTACATTCTCTCGCCACATGGCCTTCCTGATCACAGTTGTAGCTCCTAATCGGGCCTCTTCCACCTGTCCTTCCTCCCCTCAGAGCTCCTCCTCCTCACCCTCGAGGAGTCTCATTAAAAAGGAAAGCACAATGGTCAAGTCAGTCTGCTAGAGCATCCAAGGGCTAACATTGATCCATATGGTGATTGGGTGATCCACAAAACTCACAAAACAAGTTATTTGGAACATTGGAATACTTCTGTAAAATAGGACACAGAGGGGGTAGATGACCAAAGCTTTGACATATATCACAATAATCATTTACAGACATATCTTGCAGACTAGGAAACGACTGGAATTTCATACGACCCTGATAAGGTAGAGCATAGGAGATTTTCACAACTCTAAGAGACTGTAGTGGCGGAGGTCCCATAGGAGCACTGCATGATCCTAGCCCTCTCATTCGTGGTAACTCTATAACATGATTTCCCTCAACCCAACAATGGGTACACCAAACATGAGGTCTCACAAGACGTAAAGGTGTCAGATCTTTTATCCTGTCTATCAATGCAACAATCTGATTTTGGAGGCCTATAATAGCAAGATCTATTGAAGGGCCACCAACTGTCAAATCTTGAGGATAACCAACCATAGCCTCTATTTTCATTTCTTTCTCCAAATCATATTGAAGCGTGTTGATATTCTGGTGAGATATCGGAATACGAGTCATTGGTAACAGAGCCTTGATAAAACAACATCTCCAGTGATGGGGATCAATAGGATAATATAATTTACTAATATCATATTTTAATGGCTGCATGCATTTCAAGGCATAGTCCCCTTCTCATTGGCAAATATCTAACATTTCTTCCAGTCCTTATTGATTCTAATGCGGTAACTTAAACTCCTGAATAAATTCTAGTTTAACTAGATCTATACCAACGTTGGGGTTTAACATCGATCCATTTTATAAACCAACTTAATGATCAATTCTGCAATGTATTTTGGAATTCAATGAGATTAGTAGTGTCAAGGGTTTGACGATATCTCCAAACAGCTTCACAAAAATACCAATTTTTCTCAACATCCTCGCCCTCCTTTCCTGCAAATTCGAGGTATCTAGTAAGTGAACCAGCTATGACTCCATCCATAGTTGATTGTGTTGAAGAAAAAAGTATGAACCCTCGAGAACTCGATTGAGAAAAACTAGCTAGACTTGTTTGACTAACACCACTAGAACTACTTTTACCCTTAAGCGATAGCTAAAATTTACTTGTGTACCTTTGAAAAGAGAAAATCCGGACTTTGATATGGCACTAGGGGAAGGTCGGGGGGAGGAGGAAGAGTCATGCTGCAGGGTTTTGCGTTCTTGTGTTGAATCATCTTTGAAGAAAATCCGCCTCAACACAAACTGTAAATCATCATATGATGTCTTAGTCAGTTGGACATCTGGCTCAGGCATCCTAAACTCTTATAAATCCATGTGCATCAGAGTTACTGCTTCTAATCCCTCCATACCACTTCCACTTCTACTTCAATTGGCTACTCCCATTGTGACAGAAAAAAAAACCTTCTACCTCACTTCCATTACGCAACTCTAAAGTCTCCATTTCTCTCTTGCGCATCTCCGAACTCCTTCCAACATTTCCTATGCACTGTAGTTTCCTTCTTCTAGCCCTAAGTTCTTGCAAATTATTCTCACACCACTCTCCAACTATTCTTTCCCTCTGCAACGCTCTGAAGTCTCTCGCCTTCCACAACTTCTTGATTCATTATAATATCTTCCACATCCTCCTGCATCGACACGAAATTCCTCTCCCCTAATCCATTCCCCCAGTATGAGTAACTTAAGTTTGCACTTGACCTGGTTAAAAATTCAACAAGTTGTCTTCGACCAACAATACTTTAATCCAAAGTGGGATTTATTTCATTAGTCATCCTCATATTCCAAATTTTAATATGGCTTATGCACAGGAGAACGAAAAATGTTTTCCAGTCATAAATTCAATGATATAGCCTTCAAGAGTCGTTTTAACCCAAAATTCGACGCCTCTCGTCAGTTCTGTATCAAACCGATGAAGGTCGTCCATATCGATGGTGGTCCAATTTCTGCGCAACCTCGGCTATACCACAACCCTCGATTTATAGTGAAATTGATTCATCCAATTTTATAACTTCTCAAAGAATTCAAATAAAAAATCTCTTCTATTGATCACTAGCAGGCTTAGTGTACAATGTTTCTTCTTCGACCCAATACAAATCCTTCTATCTTAGCTCTTCCTACTGTGAAATAAAGTAATGAACCCTCTCATTCCAACATTTTTGAATATTCCGACGAATATATCATGGCTGCATGATATAAACCCCCTTAAGAAACTATAGGTCCCAACAACATAACCATTTGTTGGTGTAAAATTTTAATTGGAATTTTACTCAGGGTTCGACTGAGTGTGCCAACAAAAAGGCCTAGTCTAACACTTCGTCAACATTTTCACTCCTCTGGAACAAAGGAGCATCTTACACGAGGCGAGCTAGAACCATAAAAGTATGTATGGGATCTAGATCTGATTAACTAGGCAATTTACACAACTATTATCAAATTCATTCTCAACCATTCGACTCATGCACTTAACAGAAAATAAACATATGCAAAAAATTCTAAAAGGGGCCATAAAATACACAATTGAATATTAGAATTCCCATTCTCCATATAATATTAAGTAGCAGATTTAAATTACACTAGATCATCGCCATTACAACTTGCAGAAATTACAGGCTTGCGCGCGGATATCAAAACCCACAATCAATATATATGCGATACATTACAAGCTCATATCTAAAATATCACATAACACTAAACACTGCAACATAGTCCCAACGCATGCATGTATTGTCTATATTCCTAACTCGATATGAAATTTGCGACACTATCTAAACTTGTTTCTCGCTACCTTCTGTCTTCTTTTATATCTGCGCTCACTTGATCTAGTATTCGATACCTCACTCGCTTGATCCAGGTTTTCCAATACCTAGAGAAATTACCCTAGTTCTCTTTTGACTACATCAAAATAGGCTCCTAGTTCTTCAACACGTTCCCTTATTTTCCATTGCGCAAGTTCCAAAAAGTTTCATTGTCGCTTTGATTTTCAGGTTCTCTGTTTCTGACAGTTTTTTCCAAAACGTCCTTCGTAACTACTATTCCTTCAGAAACGAAGGACCCAAAAGGTTACCTAGTTTAGTTTTCAAAAATCGGACTCGTATAATTTAGGAGATATGCCCTAAAGAATTTGTTATATTAGTTTGCATGCAAAGTATTTTAAGAAATTCCTAAATATTTTAATGGTTCATATCATATAAACTATTTGATGAAATTCACTAATGAAAATGTTATTTTTTGGATGGGGATAATATTTGTGTATCTTAGCATTGTCATATGATAGTACTATTGAATTTTATCTATGCCTAATTGCATGCAAAACATTTGAAGAAATGTGCTAAAGATTTTTTATTACTATTTGCATGCAAAGCATTTGATAAAATACTTCAAATACTGAAATCAAAAGCTACATGATTGAGTGGTATATTTAAAATAGTATGCTACAACTGGAATCAAAGTAATGCTTCTCGTTTTATTTTCATAAAAAGTGTTTGGAAAAAAGTCTACAAGAAAAAAATTACTAAATTGGTTGTATACAAAGTATTTGAAGAAAAGTTTACATGTAAAATGTTTGAAAAAATGTATGAGAGACAAAAATAAAGTTTTTTCAATTATGGTAGGATTAATTTTGTAGGGGTATGTGAAAAAGATGTATCAAATCTTATTGTCAATCTAGTAAAAAAAAAGAAAATTTTCAGTATCCCGTAACCTTTGTAATTCATTGCAAGAACTGGGCATGAAATAGAAAACACTGAGAAAGTGGCTAGAAATAAAATACCAAACATAGCATAACAAAGACCAAAATAAAATGATTGAGAACCATGACAATGAGAAATAATATACCTACAACATAGTAATCCAATTATGGCCATGGAAGGAAGGTAACAACGCCAACTTCAGAGATTTTCGATAACCTTTGAGTTCCCATCAAATTTTGATGATTAAGGAGAAGAATCTGACAAAGCTTGAGGATAACATACAAAGAGAAGAAGGAACTAGACCAGGAGGGCCTAATCATTCATTTTTTCAAGCACAAACAAGGAGGTGGAAATTTTCCCTTGTGCACGAAAAGCTCCCAGATTTGTGTGACTTACCATTTCCTCCATCATAAATAAATGGAAGGAATTTGAGCATTCCCCTTTGAGAAATATAGCTTGCGTGATAATATTTGGACTAGAAATGCCATCAATGGAAACCCCCCTATCATTAAAAACCTTCATTGCGCAATGAATTTGTAAGGAATTGTGTTTGGGTAAGTGAGATCTCACTCAAACCCCATTCAATGCTCATGGTAGCTAGTCCATGTAGGAGGGTGTCGAGAAACACATTGTGGATCAAGCTTTCAAGGGGTGCAACTGGCTTCCACACCTGTCCATCAGAATCTCTTCCCTAGTATCTCCCAACGGGGAATTGCGATCTTGTTGTAGGAGGTTCAGTGAATTGTGATGAAGTTGGGTAAAAAAAAAATTCTATTAATACACACACACAGAGATAAATTGAACATAGATTGAATTTACACGTTTCCTTCATACTAGACCCTAATATAAATTTTATTTTTATATGTCACCTAGAAACTCCATACTCACTGGTGAAGGAATTACACATCTCTCTTATACTAAAAAGTAAAAAGAAAGTATAAATAAAGTTAGAAATGTTGTACTTTCAATTACTTAATCTTTTACTTGGAAATTGAAGTATTTTATTTATGACCTACATTGAAGTTTTCTTATTTGTTATTACTATTTTTTAATTTGTTAATTTAAGTATTATTTTATTATTTTTAAATGTAACGCTATGAGACAACACCTCCTCCTACTAGGTTGTAAAGAGCTTCTCAACATAATATTATTAGTCTTGTCATGGGACAAACAAGTGGTTGGCACAATTGGATGTTATCCCCTCCACCTGATTTCAAATCCCATAGGGGCATTTTTAGCTCATTATGAAAAGGCTCAAGGAGTAGGCTTCCCCACCCTAGTTTTCATCAATTCAACATCTTCCCATGAACTTTAATAATCAACTCTTGGTGTTATAAAACATCTTCCCATGAACTTTAATAATCAACTCTTGGTGTTATAAAACATCTTCCCATGAACTTTAATAATCAACTCTTGGTGTTATAAAAATAGTCTTCAATTTATAAGATGTAAAGCATTTGTAAAAAATTACATTCACCTCAATTAAATAGTAATAAAAGGTTAACAATAATATAGAGGGAAATATGGAGAGATGATGTAGTGTCCATAAAAAGTTAAAAATAATAAAGTAATAAAATAATAAAATTGAGTTTATTATAAGTTAAGATTGATTTTACATTATAAATTAATAATGATTGTGTAACTATTTAAAATGAATAATGATTTTGTAACCATATTTTTATATTTAATTAATAAGCATGTAAAAATTTTAATACTTACAATAACCTTACAATATAAGAATATTTTTAACAGTGGATATTCACATCCACTTTACTATGGATATTATTAACTTGTAAATAGTCTTTACCACAATACCATGGGCTAATACCATGGCCCATCAATACAACATGTCAGCAAACCATCTCTCATTTCACAATCAAAATATTTTATTTGAATTTAATTCTATAACGTTTTTTTATTAAATTTAAAAGAAAAAATTATAATTACTTTTAAGTTATATCAAAACTCTCTATCACATTAAAATATTTAAGATATAGATAGTAGCTTTAAATTAAGATCAATTTTACCATATAAATTAAAATAATAATTTTGTAACCATATTTAAATTTCATTAATAAGCGCATAAAAACTTAATACTTACAATATAACAAGATTTTTAACCATGGATATTCACCTCTACTTTACCATAGATTTTATTAAGTTGTGAATGAGCTTTGTTACAATGTCATGGGCTAATGCCATGGTTGATCAATATCACATGCCCAAAAATCATAATCAAGAACACTCTCGAGGTTGGTATGGAAGAAATGTTGTAATGCCATGTTATGTTGTGCTATCAAAACATTTTGACTTGATCAAAATAAATAAATAAAAATTAAAAATATTAATCAAAACACTTTGACTCAATGAAATTACAAAAAAAAATAGAAATTAAATTTTTTAAAAATATAATTATTAATTATCCAGTTGTTTTTAAGTGCGATAATTAAACTACTCTTGATCTATCAAGCTCAGTGAGGGATCTAATCTCTCTAGATACAAACATTTCCTCAATTTTTATACTCAAAAAAGTAGTTTGCACCGGAGAAATTTCATCCCTCCCCTCTGGCAGTGAGAAAATTTGATCCCTCTCAGCGTTTAATAAATTTAAAATTATAATAAATTTAAGCTCGTTATTATTTTTCTTTCAAATTGTATATTATATAATTCTCACATCATTTTTAAAATATATTTAAGAAAAATGAAAAATAAATTAGTTAAACGCTGAGGCACTTTTTTTGTGAATGGTTGTGAAGTATTTAATAGTAATGAGTATGAAAAATAACTTTGGAAGGATTAATATTCCTGGAAAGGTCAATCCCTAAAGTTGGAAAGGATGAAGGGGCGTAATGCTATGGAAATCATCATTGGGTAGGTAATATGTACGATTAACAATATATTGATAAGTATTGAAATGATTCATGTACTCAATTACATCTGGAAGCCCACTTATCCTTACACATTAAATCACTAGTGTTTGAGACAAAATCTAGCTTATATTACACACCAAATTTTTACTTTGAACCACATGAAGGTACCTCAGATTTTAAATTAAATTAAAGATATGATTTTTCATTTTTTTAAGATTTCCGTTAGGTATAAGGTTTTGTCTACAAGTTTTTGTTTGTCTTTTAAAGGTGTAACAATGTGAATGATTGAGGGTTAAGTTCTATTATTTTTTTAAATTCACTTAATTTTTTATATAAAATTTAGTAAAATATTGCTTTTTTTTATTTTAATTAAACCTAAATAATTTTTATTAGAATATTTTAATTTTCAATTTTCAATTTAATATTTAATTATAAATTATTGTATTTAATATAATGATAATTAGTTAAAATTAAATTATAATCAGTTTAAATTTATTTTAATTTAAGATTTAAGATTAATTTTTTTTTTTATAAATTTCTAAACTTGAATTTCAAAATTGAAAATAATATTGTGTTGCATGAAATCACATAATAATCAAGTAATAATAGCCTTTTTTTTCGGTTAGGAGTTCTGCATGTTTCTTTGCTGGCAAGGAATTTCATTTGTAAGTTGTTGATGGATTAATATTTTGATTTTTTCTGAAAGTGTTTCAAAGTTCAATCTTTTACATATGGAATCTGCATGATGGAATTTAATTGGCAAGTTTTGGATGGAAATAAATAAATTTTTTTTATAATATATTAAATTTTAATATATTATATTATTGTCGCTCCCAACTTGATGTTTCCTATAAATTTTGACAAATCTTTTAGCTGTACCGGATACTTGTTCCCCGTACCCGAAGTACCCGCATACCAGAAACTCGTGCAACATAGGTTTTTTCTATGTAGTTGTTTATAGTTAGTTCTACGGGAGGGGCTCAATGCATCCTTCAATCAAATTGTTTTAGGAGTTTGTGGGAATGTTAGATCGCCCAACGATCCCTCCCAAAATCCTCACCATTCACGTACTTTTCAAAGCTTAGATAGAGGAAATGAAGATTCTAGTTACTCAATGAAACCACTTTTTGGAGCATTTTTTCAAAATAAAATTCAAGGGCGTTACCTACCAAAAGAAGTGCAAGATCCAAAGTATAAGTTCAGGCCCAACAAGATTGTAGAATACATACAATATGTGTAGGATCATGACAGTATCTACAAGTTCATCAGATTATGGCCCTCTAAAAGTTCCTGGTCAGTTGGATTCAAAATAAATGGAACCTTAAGGAAGAAATAGATATAGAGCAAGGAAGAAAAGGGTTCTTCACAACATTTTTTTCCAACTTGGAGGATAGAATGAGATTTTTCGAATGACGACCTTACTTTTTTAATAATACTTAGCTCTTCATGCGATTTTGGAAAAAGCAGTACAATCTTGACAAGGAAGACTTCCTTGCTGCCTCAATATGGGTTCGGCTCTATTCTCTTCCAAAGGAAGATTGGGAGGAAAAAAATATTGGAAGGCATTGACAATTCCATTGGTAGCTTTGTCAAGGTTTCCGAGATAACTAAGGGAGAGAGATACACATCCTATGCAAGGATTTGTGTTTATCTGCATATTTTGTAGCCTCTTATAGCCTCAATAAACATTTATGATTAGGATAATCTTTTGAAACGGGAACTAGATTATAAAAATTCCTCATTTAGATGTCGGTGTTGTCATGAATATGGACATACTTTTACTAATTGTCCTCTCATTGCAAAGGATTTACCAACTAAACAATCAACTCATAAATAGCAAGAGGATTTTGAAAATTTCCCCAAAGGAAAAGAAATTTGAGACCTCAAGGAGCCACAAATTATGGTCAAAACCATAGATCTCGAAATGGGTTTGCATCTCTATCCTCTCCATAGGAGACCTTGACACAAGAAGGAAATAAATTGGTGCACCAACCAACTTTTGGAAGTATTCCCAAATATTTGTTACCCCCATCAAAGGTTAGGAAAAATAATCTGGAAGGTAATAAGAAAAAATTCTTTGCCAAAGGTGCCAACTAGCTCAATAATGGAAGAGGATGAGACTCAAGACCTCCCAGAAGACATGGATCTAGATGATCCATGACTATTCATTATTCTGGCATAGGCTTTCCTCAATAAATATTCACAATCCATGTTAGACTATTGTATCAATACTATTTACAGGGAATACCTCAAATCCAAAATTCAAACAAATAACGATCAATTTGATTCAAGTTCTTCAAATCTCCATTTATTATTTCATTCACAATATTTAAAATACCCCCCCCCCCCACAACCCCTCCACCCCCGCTAATATGGTCAAGAAGAACAAAAAAAGAGGATGTAATAGCATTAAAGCCTTGATCCAAGAAGATGGATAAAAGATAGTTAACTTGGGGAAATTCATGCTAAAGTCAAAGGTGTTTCCTCCTTCTCGCCCAAAAAAACCCTAAACTTTTCATCCTGAATCTTCTAAGAATAGTTATGTTCTTTTTGTAATTACTGTCATTGTCAACCTTTGATAGTTTTTTTTAATTAATAAATTTACTAGTATTTTTTTTGTTGATAGGACCCATATTTGTAATCTTTTAAATTATAATAAATGGTAGTTTGTGGACTTTTAAAAGCCAAGCTACATGTAATATTTTCTATGATTAATGAAAAGCTCTTCTAATTCACAAAAAAAAAGAAGATAGAATAGTTTATGATATTTATTATATAGTTACATAAGAAATTAAGAATAATGTCATATTAGTTTATGTTAAAAATTATTATGTTTGATTTATTTTATATAGCAATATTATTAAATAAACCTCTTGATATATTTATGTAAAATATATTATTTGGGTTATTATGTTTCTAAGAAGAGATCTAAATAAATTCTAGGAAAAAAAGGTAAAATTTTTATTTATTTATTTTATTTTATTTTTAAGTTTTGGCTTTTTATTGGATATAAAATGTGTATATTCTATAGATGGCTTTCCAACATTTTCAAAAAAATAAATACTAACATTCATTTAGGTATGATGTGCATCCATTCTTATTTATTTTTCACTAATTTATGAAGAACACTCCATTTTTAGAAAGAAAAACAAACTTTATCTTGAATTAGTCTATCACATCATTAATGGTAAGAAAAAATAAACTAAGTGAATTATAAGCATACTTGTATAACGCTACCTCCCACCCCCTTCGACACTTCAAGTTGAATGGGAGGTGTTACTTTTCCCTAACATGACCTCCATGCTCTAGTTATGGAAATGGGGTTACAAAATTTCTTATTTTCCCATTGTTAGCAGAATTAGCTTTAGAGTACACCATATCGTTTAACACGTTGAGAGCTTTCTGGAAATACAAAATTCATCAAAATTTGACACATGGATCATAAGTTATGGCCATTTTAAATTTTTTCACGTAGACCCTTCCCAAATCAACAAGGTACTGCCACATGGAACCTTGATTGGCCAACATGGTTCTGCCAAGTGACTTGTTTTCTTACATAGCTTCTACCACATCGTTGTGCTATAGCACCACCATGCTATTGATTTTTTCTTTCAATGTTACCCCACTAAGTTCCTGCAACACAAAAATGACTCCTTTCTATTCAATGACGAGAAACATTCTTTCCCCATGCCTTTTTTCAACCATGGAATAACTCGTAAAATGCACATATTCAACCTCTTAGGGACTGCAAACCACAATTATGTCATGTTTCCACAATGCCTCCTCTCAATGTGCCATGTATCATTCAAACACAAACCACATAGCTTTCGAAAGAGGTCACTCACACCCTCCACGTGTCACCCTATTAGCGTGCTACATCACTCTCCCACCTGGACTTTGTCTTGGGTGCAACCTAAACCTGAATCCTCCTATATTGAGGCACCTTATCGTTACAGATATTTCTAAGGTTTTTATTGTGGACCCCTCCTATAGAAGCTACACATCATGATGCCATGGGACATGAAAAAGGTCACCACTTAAAGCAGGTGAAGTGAAAAAAGAAAGGTCTAAGTCATTTAATGGATGTGATTTCCATTATGTAGTCTCCATTACTACACCACTCACAACAACTTACCACCCCAAAAAAGAGTCTGCAACATGACATGAATGTCCCCATATCCTCATGGGGAGACACTCTATCTCATGCCTCCCATCATCGCACCACTTACAAAAAAATTCCACCACACAAAAGGTGGAATTTTTTTGTGTGGTGGAATTTTTTTGTAAGTGGTGCGATGATGGGAGGCATGAGATAGAGTGTTATTTAACAAGCGAATGGAAGCACTTTTTGTCTCATGCCTTCCATTACATGATTGACCATAATGAGCCCCTTCTAAGCTAAGGGTGAGATGTGACATGAATTCGCTTGTTAAATAACAGGAAAAATCCTCATGATGTGCTCACTAACACTTAGTGGTTTTTCTTATTCTACCTCTTACTCCTATGCTGTAGCAACAAACAACAAAGCCTTTCGTCTCTCGTACATGGAATTCAGGACTCTATTACCTTCTACTCATAATATTTACACTGAATCAATCGTAGGGAAACATCAACTTAGTCTCCCTAAAGTTCTTCTTGGTCCTTTCTTAGCCTTTGCAAAAACGTTGGTCAAGCATTTATATACGCTCATAAAATTGGAATATACACATACAACTAGTATGTTGGTGAATTAACCATTAACACAAACTTGTTATTACAAAAATTATTTATGAGAACAAATAAATGATCCATACAATAACATAGTAAAATTGCAGGACTTATCATGCCCTTACAAAAAACATAACAACACACAATACATTTCATTGCAACACATTTCATTGCAACACATAGAGATATACATTTACTCTTACATAGCTAATAAAATAGTACCATATAACAACAAAAGTAATATTCATGTTACATAAACACTACAAGGAAAAGATCCTCTAGCAGATTTTTTTGGGGAACCCCTTATAAAAATACCCCAGATATCTGTTTCTAGCAGAGGTTACTAGAGGAGGTTGGCGGGTGGAGGTTTTTGCGGATGTTTTTCGTCCAGTACGCTAATCATACTAAACCGCACCAGTGCGTTCAAAAAGAGTAAGCACCGGTGCACACAAAAAATTGGCACACTGGGCACCGTGCGCTCCGTACACACCCGCCCTGTGCGTCTTATTACTGTAGCGCACCGGTGCTTTACAAATCTTCCACACTGGTGCGTCATAAAAACTTGCGCCAAAACAAAAACCGCCCGGTGTGGTCGTAAGCAACCGCACCAGTGCGCTCGAGAAATTTAGCTCGCACCGGTTCGCGGTGTTGCTTATAAATTTACAGGCATACCTGCAACCGGTGCTAACGGTATCTGTACCAGTTTTGGGGCAGTACTGAAAGGCGCACCGTGTTATTTTAAATTTTGAAAAAAGTACGGTGCGGTTGGTTACCCGGCCGCACCGTTGACCATGTGGAATAGCGGAAATGCGGTGTGTTGACTTAAATATTCTCCCCGGGGTGGGTATTTTTGTCAGCACACCACATTCCGCATTTCAACAGGGTCAACTGTGCGGCCTGGTAAAAGACCGCACCGTTGACCCTGTAATAATGTCTGGAGGTCGGTGTGCTGACCAAACTATACGCCTCGGGGCTTAGAGTTTAGTCAGTGCACCGGACTCTTGACACCGTATATAGTCAATAGTGCGCTGAAAATTTTCAAGTGCACCACCGCTGGTGTGTTGAATATTATCTGGTGCACCACCACCGATGCGCGACAAAAAAAGACGCACCAGAACCGGTGCATGCCTGCTTTTTGTTCGCACCCACTGTTTTGTTTTTGTTTTTTCCAAAAATAATTATATATGTATATTCTTAAATACATGTCTCATTTAATAAAAAAATTGTATTTAATATGTCAATCATTCAGAGACATGAAAGGAGAGAAGAGGGGGAACAACAACAACAATAGGCAGACCGGTATAATATGGTTCACCTATGGGAGGCACGAGAGAGGGAGAGAGATGCGTACCCTCACCCTATTACAACAGCTACCCAGAGGCTCCTAAGGCAGGTATGCCTCCTCAAGCTCTATGAGGAGGCTACTTCCCTAAAGGGCCATGGTCTATTTTTGAGACATCTTATCCGCAGGTGGAATGCCCACCTACAGGCTTTCCGGGTTGGTTCTAACCAGTGGTACACACCCATCGAGGAGGACATATATTTCATTACAGGGCTATCGAGGAGAGGGGTGGATTTTCCCTCATTCCCAGAGGTTCCAATTGGCTATGCAGCAGGGAGTCAATTGGTGTACTCCCAGAGATACATTAGCGCAGATATACTATCTCCTTCAAATTTTCAAGTCTCTAGAGGTTAGTTACATATTGGTGCATTTGACAGTCAGGAGGTGAGGTGCCTCTCACTTCTGATTTCAACCATTTCACACAACATTAGTGATGGGAAACACATTAGTTGCTCGCTTTTATATTATGTTTATTCTTTAGTACAGGATCCACGACTTATCAAGTGGTCTTCCATTTTTTTGCGGCAATTATGTACAGACTTAGATAGATGTCGTGCTCATGCACAAGGGAGGGTCAACTTCCCTTTTGCTTCAGAGATTTTTTGTTTATTTTTTGAGAGGTTTCCAGAGACAAGGCCTACTTTTTTTTGGCAACCTCGTAGGCCGATGTTCGAGGCACGGATGCACATGTGGGGGCAGATGATGACCAATAGGAGCGAGACTATGTTTCCAGTGAGTATATCGCATGATGCACTAGAGTTGCTAGCCAGTGTTGATGAGAATCCCTTCATTATGGTCCATTTTCCTTATGCTAGTTTGGATTGGCGAGGGTGTGCCAACATCCTCTTCATAGATTATGAGCCGCCGGATGATAGAGGTAGTATTATTGTTTTATTTAAATTTATTCTAACATGTTCTTTAACTTGTTTTTATTAAATTGTGTAATGAAATTGTCTAATTATTGTTGTGTACTTGTATATATTTTGCAGACATTGGATATTTTTATGGTGAGGACATGTCGGAACCACCACATGATCCAGGTGTGGACCTTGATGATGATCAGGGTATGCCAGATGTCAAGGATCATCAAGAGGCCGGTGCAAAGAGACCTGCTCCCATTGGTGCACTGGTACCGCCTTTTGCTAGGTGTGATAGGATTGATAGCAGATACAAGATGGAGTTGGGTGACCAACTCACAACATTGATTGTTGAGGCAGGCATCAGGATCGCTACTATGAGAGACATACAAGCTGATGGTAGGCTGTTACATATGTGGAGAGGCATGTCGCGTGACATGTACAGCCTAATGCAACATGTCGTAGGAGCTACGACCTTAGTTACATGGCTAAGGAGGACCATTGCACGTTATAGGCGTGGTCAAGACGCAGCACATGATCGACAGTCCGCGAGCAGCAACACATCATCTGATGATCGTTCACCTCACGTCGCGCTAGATGAGCAACCTCCACTAGCATCGAGCAGCAGTCATCATGGAGAGTAGGCTAGAACATCGGCCATGTCCAGTAAGCAACCTCCAGCATCCAGTAGTAATCATGATCATGAGCAGGCTGGATCATCGACCGTCGAGGCTGCACCATTGACTGAGCAAGCCTCGACTAGTACTGCCATTGATGATGTACCACCATCTGATCCATGGTCCATGTATTTTATGTTCATGTCGCAGTTTTACTTAATTTACATGTTGGTGATCATCATGATGTGTATATTGTTAGGTCATGTTAGATATGTTCATTTAATGTGCAGCTTGCAGATAGATGTGTATGTGATAGCAGTTATTTGACATGAGATGTATATTTGATATTTGTGTTGTGATGATGTTATACAATGATTATTGTGTTTTATTAGATGATCATGATCACGATGATGTTAGCGAATTTGAATGTGTTTTTTAGTCGAATATGATGTTTATACGATGGTTATCATGATCGTGATGTTTATTAATTAATTTAATATTAAATGACCATGATATTTATTAAATATTATGTCGTGATTATAATTGAAATTTTAATTTTAATTGTATGTAAAATTGTAAAATTGTAATTGTAATTGTAATTTTAACTGTAATTGTATGTAAAATATTTGTAAAATTTTAATTATAATTGTAATATTTAATTTATTGTGAAATGATTGTAGTTGTAATTTTAATTGTAATTGTATATATGACAAATTGTAAAATTGTAATTGTAATTCTAATTGTATGAAAATTCTAAAATTGTAATTGTATTTGTAATTTTAATTTTAATTGTAATTGTATGTAAAATATTTGTAAAATTGTAATTGTAATTCTAATTGTATGTAAAATTTTAATTGTATTCCCGGATGCGGGTGGGCGGTAAGTTTGTGGCGGTGGCCAGCCTGGCGACCAACACCTGGCTTGGCCACATGCCTTCCTTTCAAAGCAGTAAATGCGCCATTAAAACCGGGAGAATGAAGGACTCAGCCTTAAATTCTCACTCGCCCTATCATAACGCTGCCGGTAATTGTTCTGTTTGCCCCTCGCATTCTTCAATGGAGGCACGCTCCATAGAGCTGTATTCTTCCACGCCTTCAACCAGGATTTTGAGAATCTAGCCGCTCCATCTCGGCTTCACGCTAGCTTTCCAGATCTCCTGTGTTCCTCGTCCCTCTGCTAGTTCTCTTCCGGCCTCGACTGAGCTCTCCCAGCTTCTCTCGCCCCCTGTTCATCCGTCTTCCCCGCATTTTTTCGACCCTCATCTACAGTCGCCCCCGCTTGCTCCTCCATCTGCTCCTCTAAACTCACCGCGCTCTTTTGGCCTTCACTCACAGTCGACTCCATCTCCATCAGCTCCTTGCCCTCTGTGTTCTCCTCCTTTGCCCGCTGAGTCAAACTCCTGGCATTCACTTGTTAATTCCCGGACCATCATGCCGCGCTGGCATATGATGCATTGCAGAAGGGGGGGTGGCGGTAGGGGTGGTGGTGGTAGGGGCGCTGGTTCCTGCCCGCCACTGTCCATCTATGACTCCAGCAGTCACCTTTCTCTGGCCAGCAATACTGCCCAATTCCACTTTACAAGTTCCATTGATCGACCCCATATCACTGCAACTATCTCGGTCTATTTTCAGGAAGAAATGCAGGAAGGAGGAGCCTATGGTCCCAAAAAGTGCCAGAAGTCCACCATCTTGGACCAACACCCTCCAGATACCAAAAATAAGGTTGCTCTTCCCGTCAAGGTTGCCATTACGAGCTCCAGTGGCGATGGCACAAGCTCCAGCAGCAATGGTGCAAGCGCAAGCGGTAGCAGTTCGGGACGTGAGAAGACAAAGCTCCACAATGACTCTGACTCCTCTTCAGCTTTGGAGAGACCTTCCCAGCGTTCCAAAGAAGCAGATGAGGATGTGGATGATTACAGCTGTCCAATAGTGGAGGAGAATCCTCCTCCACACACCGATAGCTAGCTAGTTGTCAGGTTTTCTCTCCTTTTTTCTGGACTACCGTTATGTTTTGTTTCAGGCTTAAACACGTTGCTTGCGACTTCCATAGAAGCATCTGCTGTTATTTTTGTAAACATTATGCTACTGATAACTCTATGACTGTTGTTTTCCCAATAATGGGCAACAACTTTTGCGTTGGTTTCCCTGTTATGGGCAGCTCCATTTCCTGTTTTTTGGCTTTTTTGCTTAGGACCCCCACTAGTGTTGGCTAGATGGGCAACCCAGGTGGCTGGTCTCGCTATGTAAACTATGTTCAATATTAATAGATTAACACAACTTAGAAAAAAAAAATTGATTGTATTATTGTGAAATGATTGTAATTGTAATTGTATGAAAAATTCTAAAATTGTAATTGTAATTCTAATTGTAATTGTATGTGAAATTGTAAAATTGTAATTGTAATTGTATGTGAAATTGTAAAATTGTAATTTTAATTGTAATTATAATTCTAATTGTAATTGTAATTGTATGTAAAATATTTGTAAAATTTTAATTGTATTAATGTGAAAATTTTAATTCTATTAATGTGAAATGATTTTATTAAGATTTTTAAATTTGTAAATTTGTAAAATTGTAAATAATTGTAAAATAATAAATCTAGAATAATATGAAATTTTGTAGCATAATAAATTTTAGAAAATAATGCAAATAAATTCATGTACTTTAGAATTATCATTATTTTATTATGATCTTACATATTGGAAAAAAAAGAACTTTATATAGTATGTCATTTTTATTGAGATCAACATAATTGCAAATTATCAAGTGAAATAATGATTTTAACATTAATTCAAAATACATATAATAATTTTTCGAAAAAAAGAGTCTTATAAGGTATAAGGTAATTACGTCCTCTTCTTTATAAAAACCCATCCTAAAAAGTATAAATATTGATGAATTAATAACACATGTACCATTTCACATGTACTAATTCCATTGAACATATTTTAGAAGAATTCGAGTATATTACCATTGTGTTGCCTCTTATGGATGCTAATTCCATGAACAGATTTTAGAAGAATTCGAGTGTCAAGAATGCAATAGACAAAAAAAAAACATTTTTGGATTATTTTTCATTTTATTAAAAGATTTTTGAGATTTTTTGTGGGGTTTATGGGTTCATGGGACATTATACAGTACCGACCCTGCTGTATTGGTATTTCAATTGAATTTCTCCTATCAGCGATATGACCGAATCTTGTAGCTATGCATTTAACAAAGAACCCATATATTTTGAAAATATGATTGAAGACTGTTGTCATATACTTGAGCACTATTATATTTCTTCACCATATTAGCACAAAATAGAAAGAATAATTTCTTTCACCATAATAACACACAACTTTCAAAAAAGAAAACACTCCATTATGTGTTTTGAGTCATTTTACGCAAATGATACGAATTTATATGGATTTTTATCCATATTCTGCAATTTAATGAGGGTTGGAGGGAGCTTACAATCCTGTATCTGTTAGTAACTGCACCCTTCGGTAGAAGCAAAGAAAATTCAGGCAGATTCCTCGGCGAAGTAGATTGGACATAATCAATTCCTTCTAGACCTCAATAGAAGAAATAGATATGCATGTCAGAAATAGATATGCATGTCAGAGGCTCCTATTGGCACATTTTCTTGTTGCAGGTTGTGGAAAGGTTCAAGTTTATTTTTTTGAAAGAAAAAGAGGTGTAGTTTTGAAAAGAAATGGCCCAAATATTTTCACAGCAAAATGTACATTTCCAACATGTTTAAAAAATAAAATATCTCCAACTTCAATAAACTGCTGAGAAACAAAACGTTCCCAACCATTTGTGAAAACTGCCCACGTCTTAGCATAGCACAGGTTCACATGCCACAATTGGCCACTTGGGCCTTGTAGTATTGCATCTTCACATTCCCCACATCGCATTCTCTCCGCATAATCAGTGGGGACCTCCTGCAATAAACAAAATGCATTGGAAGAATAGTTATTTCCATCAAGAATTTATCCAATTCTAATTCTAATTCTAATTCTCAAGAATAAACAAAATTCTAATTCTAATTGCATATTTCCATCAAGAATAAACAAAATTCTAATCCTCAATTTCTATGGCTGGAGTTCACTAAATTTTGGTGTACAGAACTAAAAGTAATTTCGGTGCCTTAACCGAAAATCAGTGCTAATGTACATATAACCACACCAGTGCATTTTAGTTAATGTGCACCGGTGTCGTGTTACTAATGGATGCACCTATGTAGTTCTATTAAGTGCCACACCGGTGACGAATAACCGCAAATAAAAAAAATGCAACTCTATTTTCTTTAAGTGAAAAGAAATGGTAAATTGAAAAATGGGTGGCAAAATATTTTTGAAAATATATTTTCATAGAAAAATTCTTTAAATACTAAACATTTTTAATTATTTCACTATTTTTGCAAAATTTTCAGTCAGATATTTGCAGGAGACATACATGGAGCAAGAGAGAATGAGAGCACTGTGGGGCAGTGAAATACGTTCGAACAGAAGTATTCAGACAATCATAATTCCAAACCTCTGGTGATTCAAACGCTATAGCATATAATTTCAAACGATCTCGTGATTAAATTTGATTATTTTTTTTACTTTTTCTGCAGTTTTTTTACGAAGTAAGAAAAAAATTCAATTTGTTTTAAATTTTCAAAAACAAAAAGAAAAAATCCTTTTTTACCCTAAACCCTTCATTCTTTTTGTTTTTTCCCTTTCTTCTCCATGTTTCTGTGATTTAAGAATTAGGGCTTTTCATTTTAGATTGAAATCCAACCCACGAGACGACTTGCATAGTCAAATCCCAATCCATGTCGGCCCTTGTGTGAATTTTCGAAAAAAAAAGATTTTTTTTTATCAGTGCGCCCTACGTAACCTAGCGCACCAGTGCGCCCTGCGTAACCTAGCGCACTAGTGCGCTATATTATCCCAGCGCACCGCGAAATTACTGTGTAATAAAAATTTAAAAACAATTTTTTTAATCACTGTGCTAGGTTACACACCGGTGCACCGTAAAATAGGGCACCGGTGCGCTAGGTTATGCAGGGCGCACCGATAACGTGCTATTTCATTATGGTGCACCGCGAACGTGTTGTTTCTCAAAAAATGTTTTATTGTGTTAATCGGTGCACCATGTAACATATAACGCACCACACTGGGTCTCCTAGTTGACAGAGAGCACCGTATGGTGGTCCCTTGTTTACTCGGGGCGTTTATGCTACAAAAACTAACACTGGACAATTTTTATTATTTTCTCTGTGTTAATCGGTGAAATGGTTAACATGTAATGCACCGGTGCTCCTTGTTGACATAGAGCACCACACGGTATATTATATTGTTTGTGTGGTGCGTTTATAAGACCCCCACACACCTAAGTCGGTGCGTACAGCATGAATGGCACACCGGTTTCTTGAGAGGGATTTTTTTTACTTGAAAAGCTGACAGTTTATTTATAAATATATTAATGAATGATATGGTACAGGTTTCATATTGATAAATAAATGAATGACAAGAGATTAAGTAACGAAAATAGTGATAACACATCAAGAAAATCAAAAAATGCAAGTTCTTTGTAAATTCTTTACAAAAATATTATTTATGAACTATATGTAAGTTTAACTAATATGTATTGTTTACTGTGTATCATGCAGAGCCACAAAATGACGAAGCTCAATAAGATTATTTCTGATCTAGGACCAGAAGAGCGTAAAATCTTGATGGAAAATTTTCAAAAAGATGAATCAGGTGAATGAAAAAAATACCATCGATCCAATATGAGTTTATTTTTTTAATTTTCATTAATAATATACTTAAAATTATTAGATAACATGTGTCAAACAATCTATTAATTCGCATCTGTTTAATGTTCTATAGGGACCAAAAACTCAAAAAATGAATGTTTTTCTAAGAAAAGAAAAAAAATAGAACATGCAAATGAAAATGAATTGCTCCTTGACTCATCTGGAGTGGTGTTGGAGGTTAACGAAAGGGGGAAAAACGTTTACAAAAGTTTGAGAGATCTAGTGTAAAGAATGTATAGACATTCTTTCCACTTACAATTTAAAAATCAATCCAATGATTCCAGGAACCAAATTTTATCTAAGAGTTTCCAGAGAATTGGTCAATGAGACATGCCAGACTTTTAATAGCAAAAATTTACAACAACAAAAAAAAGGAATGAAAAAATAATATTCCCTTAAATGTTTATCTAAAATTATTTATAAATATCACTTTTGTTATATTTACTTTTCATATATCAATATAAAAATTAAATAGCTTATTGTCATGTTACATTTTCAGGAAGATTATGAAAACCTCAAAAGATGAACGAGCTGATATCGGAAATATGCCAATAGTAATGTCCAAAAAGGTGTACAAGGAGATGGTCAAAGAAATGGACAAAATTGTATCGCAAGAGGAGCCATCTCAACAACAACGTGCTTCAAATGTAATATGTAATCATTGAATTTTTCTATCATTAGGTACAATAAATAAATAGTTTAGCATTAAATATTAATTTTCAAGTATTTTCTTGTAGAAAAGAAAAGAAAATGGAACCCATTCAGCACATAAAACAGGACGACAAGGAAGAAAAAGGTTGATATCTAAGTTTGTGAGTAATTTTTACTTCCTTATAACAACTTAACTAGATTTCATTTTTTTATTTTTTAAGCTGTTTTACAAAAAATATCATTGAATGGCTTCAAACAGGTGCTAACATACAAAGAAGAACCATCAGACGAATTGATTGAAATGGTGTTAAATATGGGTTGTGAGTAGATGTTGGCATATCAAAAATTAATTGTGGAATTTGTAAGCATCTAATGATCTTGTTTTACTTAGCTCCGTCTATAATTAATAGAACAAAAAAATCTTTTATATTAAATATATTATTTGTTATGGGGTATAAAACTTGCAAGAAACAAAGTATGGAACTGTGCCAACAGTTGAAATATTGAAATATGGCATGGTAAATGGTTTTGAAATAATGTGTATAGTTTACGAGTCAATTTTTGCTATGGTACATCATTTCTTTTCGATTTACATTGATGTATATTATTTAATATTGCAATTTTCATTGTTCTCACAAATGTATATACACTCATTACAGTTTATTTTTATGTTTGTAGATGGAAGGTGAAGAAGAAGAAAAAAATCAACACCGTGAATAAAACATTCCTGAAAGTAACCCAAGTCATGGAAGTAGCTCTAGCAGTGACAACAATTCAAGCGAAGAATGATGATCACTATGTTTGGATATCAAAGCAAGGTGTTGTATTTTTTGAAATATTTGTCTGTGAAATTAGACATTTTTTTGAATGTAATGGACATAGTGTCCCAATTGAAAGACAAAGGGATACCAATAAATGTCCCATTTTATATGACAAAGACTCTATTATATATATATATATATATATAATGTAACACCACTGATTAAATTTATGGATGATTATGTTAGGCCCCTATATTACTAGTTTAGTCCCTTATTATTATTAGTGTAGCCCACTTATTGTTATTGTTGTACCCTTGTAACCCCAATATTGTTATTATTGTGCCCTTACATTGTTATTGTTAGGTCAACTAGGATTATATTGTGGGCCCATGGACTCCTTATATATATAGAAGGAGGCTTTGGTCATTTGTATCATCCAAGAATTGTTCATTTATGTAATGTATTGGAGGTTTCCCCCTCGAATTGTCTGATTTCTAAGGCATTGATCTCTCTTT
Organism: Pinus albicaulis; assembly: GCA_034641835.2. Taxonomy (NCBI): domain Eukaryota; kingdom Viridiplantae; phylum Streptophyta; class Pinopsida; order Pinales; family Pinaceae; genus Pinus; species Pinus albicaulis. Next base: position 1,000,517,370 of record CM076577.1, on the reverse strand, counting down.
TATTTTATTTTTGGAGCTGGTTTCATAACATTTGGTATCAAAGCTTTGGATTCTAGGGTTTCGCTACTCCAAACAGGTCATCGTGGAATTTTCGCAATAACTTTTTTTATATGAAGGTTTAAAAGATGAAATTTGTACATCGCAAAGTCGAAATCCTGGCAAACCTCCTGTAAAGATTTCAGATATTGGTTCGCAATATTTTTGGAGATATTATCTATGGAAGTTAGGATTATTTCAGGCTCTCGAATTTCATCTCAAAGAGGTGACCGTGATAAAGACATCATAACTCTCTCTCTGAGCATCGGATTGCGATTCTGTAAAAAGTGGCCGCAAGTACACATAATGTAGCTTTTGATATATCAATTTCAGAGCTGAAAGAGGAAAAAATGACACGTGGAAAGTCGTACAAGTTCGCTCTACTGAACCAGTCCATAATTAGGTCATCATGGGATATTGGGTATAATTTTGTCTTGAAGAATCCAAATCAGGTTAGACCTGTGGCATTTGAAAGAAGATTCAGATGGCTACTTTAGGGCCAAATTTCAAATATTGAAGATCCACAATCACAGAGACAATTCAGTTTCAATATAAAGCTCCTCAAAAGCAAGAAAAAGGTGTGTATTTTTTTCAAATTACATAAGTCTCGTTTGAAACAAATTAGTTTGAATTTATTCCAAGGGCATATTGAAGAATAGATATCAGTATTGGGTTATAAAATGCCCCCTAAAAATAATTCAACACCCCTTAAGCCTTCAGAAGGCTCTACTATGACTCATGAAGATGAAGAAACACAACATGAGATATCAAAATTACAAGGGCAAGTGCATCAAATTTCGATATTGCAAAGAGCAACAAAAAATGAAATGGAAGTTTTGAAGAAAGGCATGGAAACTAAGATGGATGGTTTGAAGAAAGGGTGGAAGCTAAGATGAATGGTTTGGAAGCTAAGATGGATGGCATGGAAGTGGGCATGGAAGCTAAGATGGATGACATGGAAGCTAAGATCGATGAAAAAATGGAAAACATGACGAATGATATACAAGTAGACATCAAAGGTTTGGAAAAGTTGATCCAAGAAATGTTTCCTAATGGCGAAAATATAGTAGAGGAAATTCATGATGAGAACAAAATAAATGTTAATCGTGATTTCATAAACTCTAATGTTGGATGGAAGAAGCACCATATTCCAAAGATGGATATGAGGAAGTTTGATGGAAAGGATCCTGTAACATGGATACTACATATGGAGCAATATTTTGATCTCAATAATGTGCAAAACACACAAAAGGTACGCATTGCAACTTTACATTAAGAATAAAATACATTTGTATGGTATAGATGGCTTTGCTCCCGTAAAAAAATTGTCACTTGGTCAATTTTTACGGAGGAAATTATAGCACATTATGAGGATACAAAAAGCAACACCTTATTTAGCCAATTGATAAATCTCAAACAAAAGGGTTCAGTGGTGGAGCACATTGAGGACTTCCAAAAATTGAATATAAGGGTAAAACTGATATTCCATAGGAACAAAGGATTGATGTCTTCATAGGGACTTTAAAGGATAACATCCAACATGAATTTCACGTTTGGGAACCTAATTCATTGGAAAATGCATTCAGGTTGGCAAGAAAAATTGAATGTAAAATTATGGCGACAAGGAAGCCTACCACTCACATATATAATTATGGAAGTGTTGCTACTCCTAGACTTCCACAAACTACGAGGTCGACACCACAACAATTGGAAGAAAAAAGAGAAAAAGGGCTTTGTTACAGTTGTGATAGCAAATACACTAAAGGTCATAAGTGTGCAGAGAAGAAATTATTTTACATATATTGTGAAGAGGAAGAAGAAAATGAACAAGAATCTTCAAAAGAAGAGGATATACACCAGGAACCAACCCTAGAAGAGGAAGAAATGAGTCCGACCATATCGTGTAATACATTGGAAGGAATTACCACTCCTCAAACTCTCAAGATAGAAGGACATATCAAGAAGAAAAAGGTCATAGTGTTGATTGATTCAGGTAGTACCCATAATTTTATTCATTGTAAAGTAGCCAAGGAATTGAATTGTTTCCTATACCTAGCACCATAATGTCAAGTGATGGTTGCAAATGGAGGAACTATAAATTTCTCTATAAAATGCCATAATATCAAGCTAACCATGGGGGAATATGTATTGAATATTCCAATGCTTTCCATTCCTTTGGGAGGTGTTGATGTTGTACTAGGAGTACAGTGATTAAAATTTTTGGGGACGGTAGCTTTTAATTTTCAAGAACTTTTCTTGAAATTTTTTTAAGAAGGAAATGAAGTCAAATTACGGGGTATCGCAGGGAATCCGAGAAAGATAATAAGCTCTAATGTCATGACAAAGCTTCTGAAGAAAGAACAATGACGTGTAGTTGTACAATCATGCTCACTAGAAGTTCTAACATCAAAATCATCTATTTCTGCAGATCTCCAAAAAGTCTAGGACAATCATTCCAAGGTGTTTGAAACTCCCAAAGGACTCCCACCTATTCGTGTTCATGATCATGCTATTAATTTGATTCCAGGAAGTGTTCCTCTAAACATCAAGCCTTATAGATATCCTTATGTCCAAAAGAGCTAAATTGAACATATGATTGCAGAAATGTTAGAGGCTGGTATAATTCAACCTAGTCAAAGTTCTTTCTCTGCTCCAGTAATATTGGTGCACAAGGAGGATGGATCATGGCACATGTGTCCAGATTATAGGGAGCTCAATAAGTTCATCATTAAAGATAAATTCCCCTTTCCTATGATTGATGAATTATTGGATGAATTACATGGAGCAATTTATTTTACCAAGTTGGATCTTCGTTTAGGATATCATCAAATTAGAATGAAGACTGAAGATATTCCGAAAACAAAATTTCGAACTCATGAGGGTCATTATGAATTTTTGGTCATGCCTTTTGGCCTTACCAATGCACCTTCTACATTTCAAGGGTTGATGAATTCCATTTTCAAATCCTTCCTTAGAAAATTTGTGCTAGTATTTTTTGATGATATACTAATCTACAGCAGGTCTTGGAAGGATCATGTTGAACATGTTGACAGGGTGCTCAAACTATTACGGGAGAAACAATTATATGCAAAAAAATCCAAATGTTTCTTTGGAGTACAAGAGGTGGAATATCTGGGTCATATTGTATCTCACGAGGGTGTTAAGGTAGGCCCTAACAAAATTAAAGCCATTAAGGAATGGAAAGTCCCCACAACCATAAAGCAGTTGCGAGGATTTCTCGGGTTAACAGGGTATTATCGCAAGTTTGTTAAGAATTATGGGAGAATAGCAGCACCTCCAACAACATTATTGAAGAAAGATGCATTTTCATGGACTCCTGAAGCAACTAAGGCCTTTGAACATCTTAAAGAGGCAATGTGCCTAGCACCGGTCTTAGCTATGCCAGACTTCATAAAAACCTTTATTGTGGAATGTGATGCCTCAAGAAATGGAATTGGTGTTGTTTTAATGCAGGAAGGAAGACCCATTGCTTTTGAAAGTCGTCCAATCAAGGAAAGTATTTACAGAAACCTATTTATGAGAAGGAAATGTTAGCAATACTGCATGCACTAAAGAAATGGCGAACTTACCTAATGGGAAGACACTTCAAGGTAAAAACTGATCATGATAGTCTTAAACACTTTTTTGGAACAAAGACTATCTTCAGAAGAGCAGCAAAAATGGGTCACAAAGATGTTGGGTTATGACTTTGAAATAATCTACAAAAAAGGAAAGCTTAATGTTGTTGCAGATGCACTCTCAAGAAAGAATGAAGAGGTGGAAGCATTGCTTTGTGCCATTTCTATTATTCAACCAGATTGGATAACCGAAGCAAGGGATGAATGGAAGAAGGATGAAGAAGTGTGGACACTCATTCAAAAGTTACAGCAAGATCCTAGTACATTTGATACATTTAGTTGGAAAAATGATTCCTTATGGTACAAAGATTGCTTATATCTTTGTAAGAATTCCCAACTAAAACAAAAGGTTCTTTTGGAATTGCACACTTCTCCTTTAGGAGGACACTCAGGATTTTTAAAAACTTACTACAGGGTGAAGAAAGAATTTTTTTGGGATGGCCTTAAATATTATATTCAAAATTTTGTGGCGGAATGTTTGGCTTGTCAGCAAAATAAAGTTGAGACAATTAAGACTTCAGGTCTTCTGCAGCCTTTATCCATTCCAAGTCAATGTTGGGAGGAGATTTCAATGGATTTTATCACAGGTTTAGCTAAGTCCGAAGGAAAGAATGCCATCATGGTGGTAGTGGATAGACTTACCAAGTATGCACACTTTTGTGCATTATCTCATCCATTTAAAGAAAGTACAGTTTCTACTACATTTATGGACACAATTCAAAAGCTACATGGAAACCCAAAGGTTATTTTGAGCGACAGAGATCCCATTTTTACTGGAAATTTTTGGATGGAGTTATTTTCTTGTTTGGGTACTCAATTAGCTCATAGCTCATCTTATCATCCTCAATCCAATGGTCAAACTGCGATAGTGAATAAATGTTTGGAAGGATATCTTCATTTTTTTTTATCTGATAAACAAACATAATGGGTCAAGTGGTTACCTATCGTTCAATGGTGGTATAACACTTCCTTCCATACTGCAGCAAAAATAACCCCATTTATGGCACTTTATGGATATCATCCACCATCCATCACATAATATTTAAGAGAAAATTCTAAGGTTCAAGCAGTGGAACATCACATCGAGCATCAACAAGAAGTTCTCCAAATCTTAAAGGATAACCTAAGTTTGGCACAAAATCGAATGAAACAACAGACAGATCAACATCGCAGCGAGAGAAGTTTTGATGTAGGAGACTGGGTATTTTTACATCTACAACAATACAAACAAATTTCCCTCAAGAAAGCTACGAAGAATAATAAATTATCGCCAAATTAATATGGTCCTTACAAGGTGTTGCAAAATATTGGTACTATGGCATACAAATTGGAGCTTCCTGCTTTTTCGCGAGTGCATCCAGTTTTCCATGTTTCATGCTTAAAGAAGGTTATAGGTGAAAATCTTCCAGTTCAAACAATATTTCTAGAACTTGATGAGGAAGGAAAAATTATATTAGAACCTGAAGAAGTCACGGAAACAAGAACTCAATAGCTACGAAATCGATCAATTTCAGAGTATGTCATAAAGTGGAAGAACTTACCCACTGAAGATTCTACATGGAAGGATGAGAATTTTATACAGAAGTACCCAGAGCTACTCAAGTGTTGAGGACAACACTTTTTTGAAGGAGAGGGGCATGTTAGGTCCCTTTATTACTAGTTTAGTCCATTATTATTATTAGTGTAGCTCCCTTATTGTTATTGTTGTACCCCTGTAACCCCAATATTGTTATTATTGTGCCCTTACATTGTTATTGTTAGGTCGGCTAGGATTATATTGTGGGCCCATGGACTCCTATATATAGAAGGAGGTTTTATTCATTTGTATCATCGAATAATTGTTCATTTATGTAATGTATTGGAGGTTTACCCCTCGAAGTGGCTGATTTCTAAGGCGTTGAACCCTATTTTCTTCTATTTTTGGAGTTGGTTTCATAACAGATTAAATATTATAATGAAGAGATGTGAAATTTGATGATATGATATAAAAAATTAATCCAAACGTCACATTCAAATGCACTAATAAAAATTTAATTCATATGAATACTGTTATAAGATATATATGTGTCGACTTTTGATGAATAATGAATTTTAAAAAATCACAGTAATTTCACTGTCACAAGTCGACATTTCTAAAAAATACAAAATGAACACCAGTGCATGTCAGTTACTGTACACCGATGTGTTTGTATGATGTAGCGCACAGGTGTGTTTCGACGACCTATGGGCACCGCACAAATATCAAAACCAATTAAAAATCTTGGTGCATTTGTGTGGTATTGCGCACCCATGTGTTTATGTGGGACTACGCACCGGTGCATTTGTACGACCTATGGGCACCACACAAATACCAATACCAATTATAAATCTCGCTGTGTTCGTCGGATACGGAGCAATGGTGCATTTCTATAAGTCTACACACTGGTGCGTTGAGACAACTTGTGGGCAACGCACAAATCCCAAGACCAATTAGAATGGCCCCATGCGTTATATCACCAACACTGCGCCCGGTGAAATTTTATACCTTGACGACCTGGTGCATGAACCTTAGACCACCCTGGGGCCACCGTCTAGATGACACACACCGGTGCGTTGAAACCTTAGTAGTGCACCGATGAAAAAAACATCCGTAATAACCTTCGGCCGCCCATTTTTTTTAGTTGTGTTGAATTTCCGTTAAAATCTTTGCCGAAACCTCTATAACCATAAATGGGTGTTGTAGCAAATGGTTTTTTGAAAATTTTGGCCAATTTTATAACACTAAAAACCTCCTTTATAACCCCCGCTAGAGGGTCTTTTCCTTGTAGTGAAATGAACATGCAAATGCAAGTAAATCACTTATCCTAATATTTAAACGACTAGAAACTAGGAGAGGGACTTCAGCTCTTCTTCCAACCATAGGTCAATTGCACTAATATTATTTCTTGTATTTAACCACCTCCAAGTCATATTATGAGCCTCGGGATTGAAGTGATTGAATAAATTAACACTAGTCACATAAATAATCACATGGGAACCCAGGGCCTACAATGTCTCCACCTGGCATCCATAAATCCAAAGCACACATTTCCTCCACCCATCACAACCAGCTTAGGTAATATATAACATCTAGATCTATAGACCACAATAATTTTAGGGAATCCAGAACATCCATTGCTTCACCCGACACCAAGTTCAAGAAATCCATAACATGTAGTGCTCACCCTATAATAAGTTCATGGAATCTAGAACACCTAGTGCTCCACCCAAACAACACTACAAGAATCCATAGTTCCAGGAATCTCCACCCACTTTGCACTTTAGAAATATAGAAGCACAATTCCTCCACCTTTCTCCTACAGGAATCCAGAGAGCACTATGAATTCCACCAGATAGGTTTCATGGGAATCTAGAGATCTTGGCCACCACTATTTCAACCAATACTTATGATCCCAAAGCCTTATTCAAGGCTCCACCTCATAAGAACATTCAGGAATCCATAGATCTACGTCTCCACCTGAACAAGAACAAAGATATCCAAATCACCCTCTCGATGTTACACATGTTATCTCTTCTCTTCAAATGCATATTTCCTCCTTGTTGTTTAAGTTTTTTCTCAACACTTCCTTTTTCTATGCTTTCCAACTTTTATCTAATTTTTTTGTGCTTCTCTTGACTTTTGTGTCTACATTCTCTCTTCTCTCCTTAGTAAGACATCCCTTATGTTTTCCCCACATCCTATTTTTATACCATGCCATCCTATGGTGTGTTGACCAAAGCTACTCCCACCATTATAGTGGGACAACTTGTCCTTTTCATCGACACCCATGTGTTGATTTAATTAAATGTACATTTGGGTTCTTCTTCAAGTAGGAACCCATACACAAGTTTAAATTTTTACCGAACTACTCTGTTATTTGAATAAGAGAGAGTGGCAACCAATTAAATGTGGGCTTAAAATCTTGTCTATTTCCCTAAGAAATATCCCACAATTTCTACTCCATGGAATTTCAATATGTGTCCACTATCAATCCAATCATCATTTAAAATTCATATGGATTTACATCAATTTACATAATAGTGTACAAAAAAAAAATTACAAGAGGGTGACAAAGGGGAAAGTAAAAACCCAACCCCCTTAGAGGAACACTGTCCTTGATGTTCTACATCTGAATACACATAATTTATAATGAGATTTATTTATACATATCTCTATTCAAAATGACAATTATGTTTACAATTTTTTATTCAACAAACAAAAATCTGTATGGCACCCCCATATGATCAACCATCTCTCGTCTGGTCTCATATAGTCCAAAGTGCCTCTATTTCACCTTGACCTGTTCTATAAATTGATTCTAGATCATGATATACCTCCAATATAGAATGAACAATGGTTATGGATGGACTTCTCCCCCAAATTTCACCTGTATCACAAAAAAATCAACAACATGATTAGAATCGTGTGCATATTTTTTAGAGTAAACATATATAGAAAACATCATGATATTTCACAGTGGGAGGTAATGCCAATTAGAAGGCCGCAAGAACCACTCTTTCTAGGATCTAAAATGGCTCACAAAAACATGGTGCCAACTTGGCATAAGACCCAATCCTTAAGGATATTTTTCTTGGTTTAATGCGTAGATAAACATGATCTCCTACATGAAATTCCTTATTCATCGTTTTTTGGTCTGAATAGCTTTTATGCTTGTCTTGGGCCCCTTTCAATTGATATTTGATATAATTTTTTTCATGTTCCAACTCCTTCAGCATATCAAGTTCAATATGCACCTAATTCATAAGATCATTCCAACTTATAGGAGTATTGCATTTCCTGCCGTAAAGAGCCTCAGATGGACTCATTTTTAATGACTCTTGGTACCCGTTTCTATAGGAAAACTCAACCAAAGGAAGAAACTATGCCCACCTCCTTGGTTGATGCATACCATACATTCTTTATCATATCTTCTCAAACTTTATTTTCCCTCTCCGTCTTCCCATTTGTCTCAGGAAGGTATGTTGTACTAAAGGTTGATTCTATCCTAAATCTAGTGAACAATTACTTCCAAAACTTGGATGTAAACTTAGCATCTCTATCATAAATAATATTCTTGGGTACACCATGTAATCTCAAAACTTATTTGATAAAAATCTAGGCAATATCACTTGCCTTATTAGTGGATTTAGCAACAAAAAAATGAGTTACCTTTCTAAACTTATCCCCCACCACCATTATGGAATCATGCTACCTAGTTTTCCTTGACAATAATACAATTAATTACATTGAGATGACTTCAAAGTTGCATTTTGGAACAAGGATTGACTATAACAATCACATGTTGGCATTCTAATCACTTGGCTATGTACTATTTCACCTACTTCTTCATGCCTGGACAATAATATGTCTTTTTCATAGATATATCATCTTTTGATAACTAGGATGACTATAATATGTCCATTTGTGGAATTCATCCATGAAAATCTTCTTCAAGTCACCCATGCCAAGTATATTCCATCTTCCTTTAAACCTTACTAGCCCACCCTATATATTGGAGTAGTACTTGCTCAATTCCCTTTCATACTCTTGTAGTAAGTTCCCTTTGATTGGCTAATAATGTCCATCTTACCATTCTACCTCCTTAATATTTCATGAATATCAATTACATCAGAACTTACAATTTCTAAATGAGCTAACTATAGCCTTTTTCTTAATGCATTTACTACCTTCTTTTCATTTCCCTTGATGTATTTGATTTCAAAATAAAACTCACTAATCAAGGCCAACCATCTGGTCTATATGCCATTCAAATTGGGTTGATCAAACAAGTATTTTAGCCCTCCATGATCTAACATTAACACATAATATCTTCCAAGGAGATAGTGTCTCCACATCTTCAATGCATGGAATATTGATTCCAATTCCAAATTATTAGTGACATAGCTTCACTCATGTTCATTTATCTTTCTGGACTCATAGAAATCCACTTACCCTTCTTACATCACTCCACCAATCCATTCCTTGCAAGCATCCATGCACACCAAAAAGTTTTTTTTTGGGTCTGTTATCCTTAATATCAGTGCATGTGTGAGTAAGTATTTAAGTTGTTCAAAGTTGTCTGCACATTCCAGTGTCCATTGAAATTTTACTCCTTTCTTTTACATCATTGTGATTGGATGCCCAATCTTTGAGAAAATTCAGATAAACCTTTGATAGTAACTTGCTAACCCCATGTCACTAACCCCATGAAGGATCTTACTTTCAACACATTTTGAGGAGTTGGCTACTCCAAAATTTCATTAATCTTTTTGGAGTTTATCATCTCTCCTTCATTTGAGATAATGTATCGAAAATATTGAACTCGGGACTAAAATAATTCACAATTTCTATTTTTTGTGTAGAGATTGTGCTCTCTTAGCAATTGAAACACTATTGTTAGATGTTCCTCGTGCTCCTCCATGGTTTTGGAATATACTAAGATGTCATCAACAAAAACTATCACAAGTTGTCAAAATATAGACTTAAAGCATTTTTCATAAAACACATAAAGTTTGTTGTAGTGTTTGTGAGTCTAAATGGAACAACGATGAATTCGTAATGCCCATACATAGTTATAAATGTTTTTTTATGAATATATTCATCCTTGATGCATACTTTACGGTATGTAGCTCTCAATTCAATCTTTGAGAAGATTCATTCTTCTCTTAGTTGGTCAAATAGATCATCAATACATGGTGGAGGGTACATTTTCTTTATAGTGGCTTTGTTCAATTACCAGTAATCGATGTGTACTATCCTTAGAGTGTTATCCTTCTTCTTATGAACAATATAAGTTTTCCCAAGGTGACACTTTGGGCCTGATATATCCTTTATCCAACATTTATTTTAATTACAACTTTAGCTTTATAAGTTCTTGAGCACTCATTTAGTATGGGGTTTTGGATACTAGTGTTGATCAATGGATAAATCAATATCTCTCCATGGTGGTAGTCCTAGAATTTATTCAAGGAATACATCATTAAATTTCTTCAAAATGGGGTGTTTTCCCCAAATGTTGTTGTCATCTAGATCAATGGTCAGTTGAATGGAAAAAAAATCGCACACATTGTTTTACACAACTTAGTTGTAGTGTGGTGATTTTCGTGAATGTCACTGTAATACCCTCCTCCCACATCTACCCATGTAACCATCTAATCGGGGTAAAAATGTGACGAAGAGTTACTATGATATGATTTAAATCCCTAGATATCATTTAAGGAATTGGAAGCAATGGAACACAACCAACCTGACCTTCTACACATGCAGCAGAACCCCTAGGAGCCATCCAACCCTTCCAGGTGACCAACTCCTAACAATCTGAAATTTTATTGAATTAAAGCCTCATTCGCTCCCATGACATGGGCATGCATGCGACTAGGACCCCCAATATCTCCCACAACAAGGCATGTCTACGACTGTGGACTTTTCCAGGTAGTTTTGTGCCAACGACTCTGGATTTTGTGCCACTTTTTCGGGGCCAGGACTGAGGCCACTGCCCATAACTCCATGAAACTTTCAGGAATGATAAATCACGCAAAAACAAAGATGCTAATGCAAAAAATTTACTGGACCCTTACTAGCCATGACATGCATTTTGTCAAACATATCAGACATATGCAAACTACAAGTCATAACAATATATCTGAGCATAGGTGTCTCACACTTATCTGAGAATCGTTAAGAAGAATTGATGCCTCATCACAATAACTACATTACCATCTATTAAGCCATATATTCATTGTACATTCATTGATTAATCAAAACATGATGAGATCCATACGTCATTGATGTCATAAACTCACTCATAACCAACATATAACCAATAGGAATAACAAGGATATAACAACCATATAAACCACATATAAACAAGTATATTTACCCATAAAATACCAAGGAGAAAGGGTTCTTATTGATGATTGCATGGGCGACCAGATATGGGACTTCCAGAAACCACCCTACCATATATTGGGCTTACCCAAATCTCTCTTTTAACCTATCACCCCCATGCCATATTCCAAGCATGAATGTGGGATATCATAAAACAAATCAATCGAAACCAAACCATGGCTTCCAGAGGCCAAACCACCTTAATCCTGAACTAGTGATTCCACCTCACGGTCAGACATCACTAACCATCAGCATATTATTCTCTACCCAATTTTTCCAGGGCTCTAGAGTGTTTGTTTCCATGACTAGTAACTCAACCCATAACTTTCGTTTAGATTCTAAAGCGTTTGTCCAACAAGGGCTTCCAGGACTAGTAACTCAACCCACCAAGGGATTCCAAAGAGTTTTTCAAACCAAGGATTCCAGGACTAGTAACTCAACCCAATTTATTACATGGCTTCAAGAGTGTTTGTCCAACCAAGGCTTCCAAGAACTAGTAACTCAACCGACAACCTAAGGAACATGAGAACCAACCAGAAAACAAAATGAAAGGAATCCACAACACTATGGATATCAAGGAAATGGAAATGGCTAGGAAAAACCACTACCTACCCAGTAATCCTCAATGCCAATGACAAATCATAACCAAATAACCACATGCATATGTCATGCATTCCAAAACTAGTAAGAGAACCATACATGAAACTCAGTACCTATAAGCAAAAACTGATATAGCTATCGATCTCGTTGTCCTCTTGCGCTTTCTTGCTTTTCCTTTGCCTTCTTGCTACAAATCGAAAGTATGCCATAGTCCTCCAAGAGTGCTCTAAGAAAACTTAAAGAGTCCAAGAGTATGAGAGAGTGAATAAAATGAGAGCTCCAAAACTGAACTGAAAAAAGTTTGTGCAAAAGCTACCAACTGATCCTCATAAGCCTTTTTATCAATGAGGCCTTTAATTTCTTCATTGCTTCATTATTTTCTTTCATTTTCCTCCTCACATGAAATTTGTGATCTTTCACCTCCCTTTTCTCCTGTTTTCCATTATTTTCATAAATAAAATGCCAATAAATGCCTCATGCCTTTCCAAAGCCTTTGTCATTGCCTTTTCCAATTTCCATTCGCCATAATAAACTGAAGTGACACCCACAAGGATGTTTTTCCCACCATTCAGCTTGAAATCCTTGTCCCATGACCAAGGTATTATTTTTAACTTACTAACTTTTACATGGATTTTTTTTAGTAGGGTTGTTATTGAACCCTCCCCCTTAAGGGAACACCATCCTTGGTGTTCAATGCACCCTACAACCAAAATAAATGATGAAAAACAAAACATACTGCCTATGGAGCTTTATAACATAACTCCTTGTAGTATTTACAATAGCCACTGCTGAAACATGAAAACATACCATTTACTGGAGCTTTATAACACAACTCATTATAGTATTTACAATAACAAATACATTTTCTTTAACCAACAAATAATCATACTGTCTATGTATATTTATAAATCCATCTCAATACAATATTTACAATAATATACACATATATACATGTGCACATTTGCTCAACCAACAAATAAAAGGATACGATGCCTACATCCGCAACAAGGGAATATAAAGGCTCACACCTCCACCCTCAAAGTAATACAAGGATTCACCTCCTTCCCAGGATCCAGAATCCACTACCAAAGCCAAAGTTTACATCCAATGTCCAACGCTACAATCCTACGCCACTTTTCCTCTCAATGAATAGTTACCGACTCATTTTTCCAGGGCACATTCCCAATGTGTATCTGATTCCAGTTGGAAATGATAATGACCAAAAAAATCCATCCCCGGCCTTCCTTTCTCTACTACACAGTCCCTCAGGAAATCAAACCACCCCCTTCCATGTAGTCACACCTTCGAAGTTCTGCATGCATCACCTTCTTTGTTTATATAGTCCCATGGCCAACCCCTCCCTTGGAAAGGTTTCCTCGCATCAGAAGGTCCAAAAACCAAAGAATATCCTTGCCTCAGAACCATCATACTATTCATAGCATGCTCATATCAATCACTGGACATTATAGGGCACCAGTGTCCCATAATGGCCTTACTCCTGAAGTGTTTTACCAACATATTGCTTCATGTTCCAATTCCTTTCACTGACGCTGCTAATTCTTTAGTCGTTTTCAACCACCCAGCCGATATTTTCATGCTTTCCTGTACCAAGCACATAATTCCCATTAGATTCAAAATAAATTGAAATAAATTCACATCATAACTCATTAGTAGATCATCCATAAGGTTCACCTCCAAATTTGTTTTCTTCATATCACAACAATTCAAACTAGTTGTTTGATCCAATCGTCATATATAAACATATATCATCTGGTTAGCTCAAAATGCAACCATCATAAATAAAAATAATGAATCGCATGAAATCATCATAAACCATAATCATAGATCAAATGTAACCATCATAAATTAGAATCATAGATAACATGCATAATAAAACTGAAATAAAATACTGATACTTATCCTTTAATCAGTCCTTCAATTCTACCTTTATCCTTTATTGTTTTCATACACACCAGATCAATCGCCACATTCGGTAAGCACCTAATGCTTCTCTTCTCTTCAACCATGTACACATATACACAGTGTACATCACATGAATACACCCACAAATAGTGTACAACACCACACAGTACATGCAACATAACACATACACCTACATCTAGCTTACAACACACTACATATACGTACACATAGTACAAAACAACGAAAAAACTTGTCACAATACCACAACTACACAATGCACATACATAGTATCGAATGCTCGCAACACATCATGTACAACATGCACACAATACCACATGTATACGTGCCATATGCACAACATGTACAAAGTACCAACTCTACACAACACTACCTGTACACAATACTACTTGCACAATGTGTGTACAACATCACATGTATACAGCACCACCTTCACAATGTGTATACAATGCCAAATGTACACCGCACCACCTGTACAATGTGTACACAATACCACATGCACACAACACCACATGCATGACATGTACACAATTCCACATGCATGACATGTACATGGCATGACCTGCACACAACACCACATGTAAAACATGTACACAACACCATATGCACACAAAACCACATGTACAATCATGCACACAGCAACATATGTACATAGCACCATATTTACAACACACACACAACACCATATGTACATAGCACTGCATATAAAACATGCACACAACACCGCATATCCAACATGCGCATAGTACGATATCTACACAACAACGCATATCCGACATGTACATAGCACCATCTATACCTATCTATGCATATGCAATATACAAAAAACACCATATATACAATAGGCATACAACATCATATGTACCCAATACTACATATGTTACATGTACACATCATCATAGGTACAATCACTAAATATACAACATCGGCAACATATACACAACAATATTATTTCACATCCATATACCATGCACTGACTCCACAAAGAAAAATTGCTTCTATTTTCTTTCCACTATCCATGCTTATCCTAGCATGTCGTTGATCACACTTGTTTTACGGAAATACAAGCCTACGGATAAGTATGATTTCCCTATGTGGGTGGTTCACTTATAACAACAGAAAGAAAGATATCTGATCTTTTCCTTAATGTGAATAGATAAAGGGAGAGAAACCTACATGTAATCAGTTCGCTTTCCCTCGCCTCCCTTCGTTTCTTTCGTCGCTCTGAATGCAACTTAGCTCGCTCGATTAATACATGCCATGGAAAATAGAAGACAAAAAATAACATAAAGGAAATACGATCTATTCAAATTAAACAAATTAAATCGATTAAACTCATTAATACACATATAACATCATTGACACGTGCATTAGGAAAGGAACAAATGTCTTTATTATGAAGTAGAAGGAAGAGTACAACGAGTTGATCGATTCGTTGTCCTCATCCAACTTGAGTCCCATCCTCATCACAGCCGACATCAACAATCCAGCAACATCACAATACATGACACACCTTCAAGAGTTGGTATCCAACCAACATAACTCTACTTAACACAAATTCTTTCTCTCTTGTGCACTATGTTCAGTGCTCTATTTATGAGTAGATGAAGGTAGTTTGAAATAAATGAATCATTGAATGGATTTCCTAAAAATGGATGAATAGGTTTCCTTGTTCATGGGAATTGGAGGATAAGAGGTTTAATGACTTCATGGGTTCCAAATTCGAGGTTATCATATGCGGTGAGAGTTGGAACGACTTTTAGAAGTCACTAGAAGTCGGGGAGATTCCTGGAATCAAATGAAAAATTCGCTCCCAGTCGACCAACACACTCCAAAGTGGGCCTATATCCTCTGCAACGCAGCCTTGCATGGGAGTAGATGCTCTGCAAAGCAGTTACATCTGTCTAGGGGTGCGTTGATGGCTTGATAGGGCACTTCAACTAGCATCTAAGTAGTGAAACTTTCATGAAGGAAGACCATCAATGTGGTGACTTGTTTAAGGCATGTAGCAACCAATTTGGAGTATGATAAACCCTAATGAATATTGATTTTTTTTTTGGGATGATGCCCAAATCGACCTTTAACAACACTACTTTCACTTCGATGATGTAACCCTTAGCATTACATGTCCATAACATAAAAATTGACATAGTACAAGCATATAATATCAATTAATATCCACATGATACTGACCTCATAAATATTTCAAGGTTACTCTTCCCACTTGATTACTCACAATACCAAGAACCTCTTCATGTCATTCACTTGCATAAGAAATCATTCCTCCATAAGAATGATCCTTGACAAAAACATGCATACATATATATATACATAGAAACATCAACATAAAACAATCATGATCCTTAAAGACACTATCAAACAATGACATACTTAGATACATATATACATATACAGACATTATCATAATCATAATCATAATACAATTACCAGATATCGTAAGGTCAAGATTAAGAAAACTTCATCTATTAGCACATAGCATGCACAACCTTGAGAACAACAGTTCCCAACTTACCCAAGGAATTTGTTGCCTTAATCCCATTTACTTTATCTTTCCTACTACCTTTCTCATGATTTTTCTTCCATTGTCCATTTATCCCAATGGACCCAACCAACTCAACTGGTTTTCATACTCTTGCCTTGAGCTACCCTTATACATGCATCCAGCTTCATCCATGTCTTACATTACCTGCAAGGTTTCTTTCAACTCTCCCCAAGCTCCATTAAATTCCTCTTTCCCCAACCAATTCCCAATACCCTCAAACCATAAAAGGAGAAAACAAGAAACAAAAAATAAGAAACCATGAAAACCAATAACAATACGACACCATAAACAAAGTGGCATGACCATGCACCTGTCATACATAAAACTATAAATAAAGAACAACAAATCACAAAAGACCAAAAGCACAAGACTCGCAACAAACACCATGACTCAATCCCCATGGTTCCTAATGCTTCCAAAGGAAATCTCAACCCGAGTGTTGAGCCTCAAATTTGTGCTTTCCTTCACCTCATTTTACCTCATTTTTCCCTTGTCCATTTCCATTTTAAACCCAATTGATCAATAAAAATAGTTAAAATTACTTCTAGAATGGTTTACATGATTGACTTGTTGAATTTTGTGATTGTTGCCATTGTTAAGCATTTTGACCGGAACTAGCTGCAGAATGCAGACATTCCGTAGCTAACCGGCGATTCTGCAGCTACCTTTATGTTTGAGTATGTTCCAGGTGGCCTCTTGAGGAAAAACGCATATGGGCATGATCCACGTCGTGCCTACATGTTTTGTTGCTCATCATGGAAGAGGAAATGAATTCTGGGTACGGTTATGCACGTGGGAACACATTTGTGAAGGAAGACTCCTACTAGGACTGTCTCAGTCCAGGTGTCTTTTCTCCTTCACGCAGCCACCTCAAAGACTCCTAATATGATTTGGATAAGGAAAGACATCATTCCTAAATTATTGTAATTATTGTTACTTGCATTTACTTTATAAACTCTTGAGTAGGCCGAGAGCTTAGTTAGAAATTTTGTGTAGATTTGCTGCTAGATTTTGGTGTAAACTCTGTGTTACGTCTTTTAAGACACAGAGTATTATGTTCAAACTATTGCATCGTTAATGGAGCAGACAAAATTATCTTGAAGGCGTGATTTAATTGTGAAGTCGAATGCCGTCAAGTGGTAGAGGGCCCCTGCCCCTTGAACGGATTTCCTTAGCGTAAACTAGATAAGTTTTTCCTAGCTGTCTTTACGTTCTGCATATTGAATTAGTAGTTGTTGTGTTTTATATACTGTGTTCGTACTCATTCCAGTTCTTCCATAAGAAGACATTCTTCCAACAGACCAAAATGATGAATGATTGATGACTATGGTATTGTAGGATATCAGTTAGATTTGTATTTGTTTTAACTAGCTACTGTAGCCATGATTCGTTCCAGTTCTTCCACAAGAAGACACTTTTCCAATAAATTAAAACGATGAATGTTTAATGACTATGGTACTGTAGGATAGGAGTTGTATTTGTTTTAACTAGCTACTGTAGCCATAATTCGTTCCAGTTCTTCCACAAGAAGACACTTTGCCAATAAATTAAAACGATGAATGTTTAATGACTATGGTATTGTAGGATAGGAGTTGTATTTGTTTTTAACTAGAGACTGTAGTTATATTCATCCTAGTTCTTTCACAAGAAGACATTCTTCCAACAGATCATAACAATGAATGATGAATAGCTATAGTGTCATAGGAATTAGTTGTAGTTTTTAGTCTTCACTATCATAGTTGCACTTGTCCTAACCACTCTTCCACGAGAAGAAATTCTTCCAAGACATCCTTAAGAAGTTCAAGATATAACTGTGATGTGACAACTTAGTTTCATTTGCTTTCAGCTCATTTGCTTTCAATTGCATACAAGTCCACAGTCAAAATTGTTCTACTCTTCCACAAGAAGGAACTCTTCCAAAATATCACTCATGATGAACAAACCGATTGTGTAACTTCATAGGATAGTGCATGTTAATTAGAATGCTCCGGAGTTTCATTTTGCATTTAATTCATGTCCAGCTACTTCATTCCAAATTTTGATGATGGCTTATGGTTTAACATTGTTCTAGTTTAGAAGCATCTTAAGCTCATGTTTAAATCAACTCATTACACCCATATCTCATAGTCACACTGTCACCCTTTGCACAGTAGATCACTTTAGTTGATAGGATTCCTAAGACAGCCTTCATTATTTACAAATATCTTTTTGTTCTGAAAACCATCAGTGATCCATAACTTTAGGAATAGAAGATAACATCATTACAAGGTCTGAAATATCTCTGCAAATTCCTCACTACAAACAGAGCTCTTTCTCAACAGAACTACCCTGAAAAGAAACCAATAACTCTTGGAGAATAGACTCTGACCTTCAATTGAAATTGCAGAATAGAACTAGGAATTAGTCATGGAATAGATGAGTTTGGAATAGAATGTTGCATCATGATTAGTGTCTAATTGTCTAGTTAGAAAACTTGCATATTTAAGTGATCATTTCTCAAAGTCTAGTTTGTGTCATTTGTTTAAGAAGTCATCATTAAGCTCTTGTTTCTATTCAGTCATAGTCTAGATGTTGCTTCAGTATTTTTGATTACATTTTCCATTCCATACATTAGGCTCAACTGTGTTCTTGACCACCAATTTCTTTTCATTAGCTTTCTAGACATTTCCATTGTAAACACAAAACTTCAAAAGACCAAAAACATCATAAATTAACATAAAAAACCAAAACATCACAAAACACTACACACAACGCACTAGGAAACAAGCACCTAGGTACATATGGTACATTTCACTTCAGCAGTTTACAAATCCTGGTTGACAATTAAATGAACTCAGTTTAGGAGACTAGATTGAGGCACAACACCGAGCCTTCTTAAATATTTCATGGCAGCCTCTTTCCATGCAATCCTCTGCATCATACTGCCATAAACACATAATTTTCAGCACATAATTAAATATAGAAATATACTAGCTATATTACCTTTTTGTGCCAAACACACTTCCTTGTAACTGAACACACATCTCAGCCACATTTTCCAAATATCAAGACATCATGTATATTAATTTGTAATCCACCTTTACCAAGATAAACAATCATGTCATAAACAATTGTCAACTCACATTCATTAATCATAATACATAATGCTACAATTATCACCTACTTGCACTCAAGTACATATTAACTGTCTCAACACATATGTGTTAGTACAACCATCTTAAAATAAGACCATTTATTCATGCAATCTTATAGAAAAATAGTCATATCATGCAACTAATCAAAAATTAAAACAAAATATAGATGACATAATAGACACCAAACACTCAAACACAAATACACAACATAATCAAATAGTCAAGCACCAAGTATACGACATATGAAAACTCATACCTTAATGTATCTCAGGGGAGGCTATCTTGTCTACAAAATCAATCTATTTAGCACGATATAACTTCAAAAATTATCAACCTAATCATAAATAACGTAATTATATCCATAACAATAATTAATGTACACAATCAGTCTAGATTAGTATGACATAATATCACAATATATTAACTCATACCTGAATGTCATAACCATAATAATATGCATAGGTCAATCCAAATTAGCACAAAAAAAAATAATATAAAGATCTTGGTTGCAATGACCATAACCATCATGCATATGACCACAACGCATATAACAAGTCACTATCATGCATGACTAACCGACACATGTACATATGATCACATTGATTAACTAGCATCTATCATACATGTAACCACAATACAATAGAATGAAAAGAATATAAGTAACCCTAATGCTTATAACAACCATTAACCACATACCTGCATGCAAAACATACAAACCTATATGATGATCTTCTCTCACCCTGAAGTCTAGAGCCGCAACTTTACTTTGATGATCTACATCTCCTTCTGACTCACATACCTTCGTGGCTATGTTCCTCTGTCTTTTACACTATCCTTTCCCACATTGTTTATACGCATCTTGTCACCACATCCCCACGTTCTTTTTCATTTCATTTTTCATTCATAGCCACCCTCATTATGCTGCATTCCCACACCTTAGTTTGTATGCATCATAATTTCATGTCCTTCGTTGCATTGCATTTGCATTTTCACACTTAGGCTTTGTCATATTTTCATATTGTGCTCATACCTTAGGTTTTGTCATATGATATGTTTGCATATTGTGCTCATTCCATACCTTAGGTTTTTTCATTTTTATGCACTTTTCTTAATTTATTTTAAAATGGCCATAGGATAGGTCATTTTAAAACTAAAATTTTCCATTATGACACTAACCTTGTGTGGTTTTTGTAGGTCAACCAGAATTCCTTTAGGGAAGAATATTGAGTCCTTTATTTTTTACCAAAATTCTTATAAAATGTTTGGGATTAATGTAAAGGTATATGGAATGATGAATAGGAATGGGGTTAATGTAGGAAAGGATAATGAATAGGAATTTTGTAGGAAATAATAGTATTATGAATGAAATATGATTATGATGGGTAGGATAATAAAGATAATGTTTTGTTTTATGTGGAATGTAGGTAGGATGTAAGTAAGAAAATTTTAAAGTGGTAAGAGTAATGGAATGCATATCAAGTTAAATTAGTTTTAACAATTTCTAGAATTTTTTTTTTTAAAAACGAGATTTTAAGAGCAATTTTTTTTTACACTTACTGTACTTGTACTCCCGTAAAATAGCTTAATGTCAATACTGGTTGATGATGTCCTCATGATAATAATGTGGTTCTTCAAAGATAAATTCTGATGGAATGTAGAGATTTGTTTTTGCATCTGATATTGATTCAGGTTCCTTGAATGTTGATGTTGTTCAGGTCCCTTCTGCAATTTGTAAATGATGTTTCAGGTCCCTTCTAACATGTACTTCAGGTCCCTTTTGCAGTGATATTGTAAATAATGTTTCAGGTCCCTTCTGTATGATATTTTCAACAATGTTTCAGGTTGCTTCTGTCATGTAATTCAGGTCCCTTCTGCATGATATTTTCAATGATGTTTCAGGTCCCTTCTACAATACAGCTCCTCAAACTATTTTCGTAGTTTTATCACAAACTTCCCCCTTGTTTATGTTAAGACTTGTCCTCAAGTCTCGCATTTCTTGGAGGATTATTTCTGCAAAATCAAATTGAAGTAAAATAAAAAAAATAGAGAATTCATATTGGCCAAACAAGTTGGTTTTCTGATATGAATTCGAGTTTGTATTGTGCCAGTCTCCTGGATTTTTAAAACCAAACTCTTTTATTATTATTTTTTTTATTTTTTCACTTTTTTATTTTTTTTATTTTTTAATTTTTATTGTGGAAGTAAGGAAGGCATATCACTATGTTGTTCCATTATTTCCATATCATTTTATGTTGAAATTATTTTCAGAATACCCTCTTTATTGATAGGCTTATTGTAGACTTTAAGCTTATGTCCATTAACTAAAAATGAGATTGATGCTTCATCGACTGTTTTTATTTTGACTGCTCCATTTTCAAAGATATCTTCTATCTCATATGGCCCAAGCTAATGACTTTTAAAATTTTCTTTGAAATCCTTAAACTTGGAGTCAAAAAATAATGCCCAGTATCCTTTATGAAAAACATTATTTTTAATGAATCTAACATGCCATTTTATTCTCTAGTCTTGCACTAAATATGTATGCTCTACTGCTTGTTGTCTTATTTCATCCTATTCATTTAATTGAATCACTCATTGTTGTTGTGCTTCAAATAATTCCATTCCCAATTCTATTGCAAGTTTATATGTATGAATTTGAAATTCGATGGGTAACAGGACTTCCTTACCATATACCAACTGATATGGACTAAATCCAGTCGTGTTCTTCTGTGTGATCATGTATGCCCATAGCGCATCTCTTAAATTTTCTGACTAGTCCTTTCTATTCATCTATACAGTTTTTATCATGATATTCTCCAAAAATTTGTTAGTGGAATCCACTTGTCTATGTTCTTGGGGATGGTACGGAGTATATTTTATGTGTTTTATTTTATATTTTTCCGTAAGATCCCTTACAAGTTTGGAGGTGAATTGTGCTCCCTGGTCTGTAACAATTTGTCTCGGAACTCCATACCTTACAAATGCTTCCTCAAATATAAAAGAAACCATTGTTTCTTCTGTTGATCTTTCCACTGCCTTTGCCTCCACCCACTTAGTAACATAATATGTACATACTAGAATATACTTCTTTATGTTTGAAGGTGGGTTTATTGGTTCCACAAAGTCTAGTGCCCATTGCTTAAATGGTTCTATGAGTACCTGTGGCTTTAATGGAATTCCATCTGATACCACAGGTCTTCCAGTTCTTTGGAAGCTGTCACATCTCTTAACTTAGCCTTTGTAATCCTTGAATATTTTTGGCCAGTAGTAGCCAAGTTTGAGCACCTTGTATGTTGTCCGCTTTTCTGAAAAATGACAACCACATGGCTCATCATGACATGCTTTCAAAATATCTAGAATATCGTCTTCTCTAACACATTTTCTTATTAATAGATCAGAATTAGTATAAAAGAGGTCCCCATTGACCCAACTATATCTAGCACTTTCTCTAATTATCTTTATTTTATGTTTATTTGTGTAATGGGATGGTAGTATTCCAGATGATAAATAGTTGGCTACATCTGCAAACCATGGAGTTTTAACAGTTATATAAAATAAATTTTCATCTGGAAAATTATCTGAAACATGATTTGGGTCACCAGGTGAATGAAGCCTTGATAGAAGGTTTGCTACTTGATTATCCTTACTTGGTAGATCTTGTACAATGATGTTAAATTCTTGCATCAATAATAGCCATATATTAATTCTGCCATCTGTAATTAATTTTTTCATTAAGTATCTTATGGTTGAATGATCTGTGTGAATGGATACTTGATATCCTGTTATGTAATGCCTAAATTTATTAACTGTGTGCACTAAAACTAACATTTATTTTTCTGTGACTGTATAGTTCAATTCTGATGGTGTTAAATTTTTGCTTATGAAGTATATGGCATAATTGAACTAATTTTCCTTCTGTCCAAGTGATTCTCCTATGTTTGTGTTAGATGCATCAGTAGATATATGAAATGGAAATGACCAGTTTGGTCCTCGAAGAATGGGAGAAACTGACAATTTTTCTTTTAATATTTGAAATGAATTTTGACAATTATTTGTCCATTGGAATTCAACATCTTTTGCAAGTAAATTGAATAGAGGTAGAGCTATTTTATTGAAATTTTCAAAGAATCTCCTATAATATCCTGCATATTCGAAGAAACTTTTTACTTCCTTTTGTGTTGTTGGTGGCATTAAATTCACAATGACTTGTATTTTGCTGGGTCCACCTTGATTCCTGAAGAAGAAATATGGTGCCCCAACACTATCACTTCAGTTAACATCATAAAGCATTTTTCATTACTGAGGGATAGATTTGTCTCTATGCATATTTTCAAAACTTTTTCAAAATTTTTCAAACAATCATCAAATGTTCCTCCATATACAGTGAAATCATCCATGCAGACCTCTACACATTCATGGATTAGATCAACAAATATTGCAAGGACTGCTCTCTGAAAAGTAGCAGGTGCATTAAATAACCCAAAGGGAAAAAAACTATATGCATATGTTCCCCATGGACAGGTAAATGTGGTTTTATCCTGGTATTCCAATTTTATCTTAATCTGATTGTATCCACTAAATCCATCAAGAAAATAAAATAATTTCTTCCCAGCTAATGAATCTAGTACTTGGTAAATAAATGGTAACAGGAAATTTTCTTTTAATGTGGCTTTATTCATCTCCCTATAGTCTACACATATCCTCCACTTTCCATTTTTCTTTGGCACCACTACTAAGGGAGAAACCCATTGATTATCAGAAATAGGATAGATGAATCCAACTTGTAACAATTTTTGTAATTCCTCTTTCACTATTTCTTTCATCATAGGATTCATTCTTCTTTGTGTTTGTCTCACTAGTTTGATATGATCATCAGTGTAGATGTGGTGAATACATGTCTTTGGATGAATCCCCTGCATGTATGTGTAATCCCAAGAAAAAGCTTTTGAATATTTCTGTAATAATGTTATTACCTCTTGTTCTTGTGATGATTGTAAATTATTACCAATATTCAAATTCCTTCCAAGATTGATTTCGATGATTTTACTCTGTGAATTGGTAATTGAGCTAACAGGAAAAATACTTTCAAATTAATTTTGCAACGATTGAATAGTACAATTTTCCTGGAAACATTGATTTAAAAGATGATTTGCAGCTTCATATTGTGTTATTCTAAGCTGCTCTGAAATATCAGGTTCTGAGATGAAAAGGTCTAATAGAGGCTCATTTTCTTCCTCTTCTCTAAAATTATAAACTTGATTAATACTGAGAACATATTGAGTTTCTTGTTGATCTTTTTCATCAAGCCATGATAATAAAGAAGGATATTGTGCTGGAGGGTAGAGTGTAACATGTTTCCTTTCATCTCTGTGTGATATGATCATACTTCCTAATCTGCATCTGATGAAGGCATATGTTGTGGCGCCTAACCATGGTTTGCCTAGAATTAAAGGATGGCCTCCTAAATTTCATTTTGGCTACAAGATTAGGAAGTCTACAGGATACTCCCATGAATCCAAAGAAATAATGATATCTTCTAATATTCCCTCTGGTACAACTTTAGATCTATCTGCAAGCTCTAAAATTGTAGTAGTAAGTCTAATATTGTAAAATTTCAAGTGTTTCATAGTTTTTGTAGTCATAAAATTTATAGATGCTCCCAAATCTATTAAAGTGTTTGGAACTGAAAAATTATTGATCGAGATAGTAACCATAGGGATCCCAGGGTCAATATATTTTTCAATTGTTGTTTTTGTAGACATGAGACTAGTTAATTTGCCAATGACCTGGATTGTGGGTGGATCTCTTTTCCTTCTGCCAGTTTTCTTGATGCATAACTCCTTTATTGTTTTTACATAAAATGGAATATATTTTATTGCATGCAACAAAGGAATTTTGACATAAGAATTCTTCAATTCATCCAAAATATCAAATTCAAGCAGAGACATTATAATTTTCTGCTCTACTAACCTCTCTGGATAGGGTGGTGTTTGAGTCATAATAGATTTTCCTTTCTGAATTTGATTTCCTCGATGATATTTTCCAGTTTGTTCTCCTTGTTCTGTTTTTTCTTCTATAATTGGTGGAGAATCTTGGTGTAACACTTTCTCAGATCTTAATTGGACATCTTGTATGGGAAAAATAGAGTATGTAGGAAAACATGTTGCTTCTTCCACATTGTATGTTGTTTTATCCACTTTTTTACTTGGATTTGCTACTCGCTGAGCTGGAAATTGAGATGGTCTAGGAGGTGGTTGGTTAGAAGGCAGCTGAAGCTACTGAGGTTGAGTTAGCAATGGTGCAGGATTTTTTGGTGGAAATGGCATTGGTTGAGGATGTTGCCAGAATTGTTAGTATTGGAATGGTTGTTGAGGATATGGTTGTTGATATGGCTGTTGGTATTGTTGAGGATACATTTGTTAAGGTGGCTGGTTTCCATAACTATATCCTATCCAACCTTGTGTAGGTTGGTTTTGGTATCATTATGGAGTCCAATCTTGCCATGGCATTGGAGTATTCCATGAATTTTGAGGAGGATACTGATAATTCTGTGGGTTTTGTTGAGGGAATTATTGAGGCATCCTTGGTTTCCAAGGTCTCTTTGGTGCCATATAGTAAAGATAATCTATCCCTTGTATTTCTTCCAATTGAAATTCTTTCACTTTTGGACAGTTTTCAGCTGCATGATTCTCTGTACAAAGTCCACACACTTATATACTATCCAAAGGACATCCTCTAAGTGGATGTTTCTTCCTACACTTTGGACAAAATAATGATAATATTTGATCTTGTTCTTCTTTCTTCTTCTTTTCTTTTAAGACAAAAACTTGTGTTCCTAAAGTGCTTAAAATATCGGTTTTAAAATTTTCTAGCAAACTTCCTATTTTTGCTCTTGATGTAACATCCCCTTTTCCACTTTTTGCTCTTCCCCTAGAATTTTTTGGACATAGTTCAACAATCTCATCAAATGGCAGGTTTGAGATATCTCCTTTTCCCATCACATTGAGAATATCTAAGTATTCATTTCTGATACCCTTAATAAAAATTGTGCGGATGGTATTGAGATTCAAAGAATGTTGTTTTGATTTTTGTATATTATAGAGAAACCTTTCTAAGTACTCTTCCAAAATTTCATCTTCTTGTTGTGTCATTATGAAAATATCTTCTTTTGAGTCTCTAGCCCTGCAATAGGCTGGATAATTTTTAAGAAAAATTCTCTTCATGTCATCCCAAGAAGCAATGGTATGTTATCCTAAACCCATAAACCATTTTAGTGTTGCTGCTTTCAAAGTAGCAAGAAAGAGATGAAGCTTTTGTGTGTCATCTGTGTATCCATAATTTCTACATAAGATATCAAATTCGAACATAAATGAGTCACGATATTCTGTTGACATTCCATATTGGGAAAAACAAAAGGTGGAATGTTTTTCATTTTCAATTCTTCTCCTAGTATTGCTCTTGTGTATAATATTGGGAAGCCAAAGGTATCTTCCTGATCAACGATGCCAAAAATTTTGGGTCGGTTTACTGGCTAAACTAACACAAATATTTAATTATCAATCTGGGTTTGTAAAAATTGGAAGCATGTCCAAAATATATGGATTTCAACTACAATCAATTTTAAAAGACAATTGATAGAACTTGAAGGAAATGCATATTACAAATATAAAATTTAACTAAATAATTTCTAGTTCAATATGTAATAAGCAGAAGAAGAGGCTCCTAACTTAGGAGAACCAGGTTGACCTTCTCTACAATACTACTTCATGAACATAAATAAAAATCACTGATGAACAATAGCTTAAGATGCCTAAAAGAATAAGAGAAGAGGCTCCTAACTAAGGAGGTCCATATTTTCCTTCTTTATAAGTTTATTCATCATTAATACCATTTTATGAAAACTGGAAATTCAGAAAATAACTTAAATAAAAGAAAAGAAGATGAATTATAGTTAGTATTATTTGATCAGATAGAAGGAGAGTTTAACTTAAAAATTGGTTTGAACCTTAATATGCAGATTAGAATTTAGACTAAGATTCATCAGCAAACATAATAAATCATCATACATATAAATAGCTGAGTAAACATGAAGCAAAAATAATTTATGAAATTTCAGTTAAATTAAACAGAAAGTGCACTTAGCTCGGTGTGGGGGCCCTCCACCCTTGCCTTGCATACTAAAAGTACTTCTCATCTACTGGACCTCAATCAATCATTCACCACATTGAACAACAAAAAGAAGATAGAATTGTTTTCTCCAATTAACTCACAATATTAAGAAATCTCAAAGTGAAATCATACAAATTCTACATGTTCATGCCTTCAATGTTCTTGGCTTAGATAGAAAAATATGAAAAAAACTTGACTAAAATGTCTCTAGCAGACATATCTATCCTAATCCCATTTATCTTGGTTGAGATCATCCATCCAATCACACAAAATCTGGAAAATCCCACAAAATACTAATTTTGGCCTATTTCCTAGGGATTTCTTAAATGACAAGTCTTGTTTGACTAGCTTTGACCGGGTCTGTTTTAGCTCGGTTTGACTGAACCAATAGGTACATATAAATCCTTGGTTCCGAATCTTTCTAAATATGTGCTCATCTCATGCCCAGGTGTCCTGCAAGTATGACTTCAATGAAGTCATTAAGGGAATTTTTAGTTTTGTCCAAAATGCACTTAAAATCTAATTTTTGTAAAAACATCTAAAAATTGAAAAACATAATTTATATACCTGAATATGCATAAAATGGTCAAAATAAGGTGTATATCGATGGTATATGGTTGGATATAATGGAAATTAGCTGTATTTAATAAGCAAATTTTGATAAAAAATGAGGGCCAACGGGAGGTTTATTATAGAATTTATAACCTTCAAGAAGATGACATAAAGATTCAATTGGCTTCCTTGATAATGGAGGGATCAACACTTGTATGGTGGGACGAAAAGACACAATTTGAGATTAAGAAACACGGTAAGATAGCAATGTCTGTTGAGTCTCAAAAGTGTTTTCCATATTCATACATATTTCCATTATGTCATAACCATCTAGCCCTTATTTCATAGCCATCTGACCTAAAGCCTTACATCAAATAACCATTTTTCATAAATATATGGGTTAAGATCCTTGTTTTCCAAAGTTATTTATTTTATGTATTTAAAGAGAATTTATGATTAGAAACTAGAAAATTAACATAGTTTCATATATCTATATATGTGTTGTGAGTTTTGTGACATGTGTAGGTCAAAAGGAGACTTCTAGAAGACCCTTATGTGGCACTCTAAGGCCAAATTCGAATTTGGTTGGAGAAGATCATGGGATCATGAGAACATGTGTCTCACTTCCTTGTTGTATTGAAACTCTAAGAGGATATGTATCTCACTTCCTTGTTGTATTGAAACTCTAAGATGATATGTGTCTCCTTTCTTAAGTTGTGTTGAAATTCTAGAAAGACATGTGTCTTATCATTTCCTATTTTGATTGTAACTCTAGAGTTGGAGGGAGAGATTCATGGACTCTCATTAATGAGATGACTCCTCATATTTTGTATAAATAGGAGAAGCTTTCTCCTATCAGGGGTAATGAAGAAGTAATGAAGAAGTAGGAGAAAATAGGAGTATTTTGTAACAAAGTTCAAGATGGAATGGGATGTAGATTTGTGAGATTTTCAATAAAGAAATTCAGTTCTTTGATGATGTTTTGATTACAACTTTAAGGAGCTGAAGGACTTCACCAAATTGGTAGCAGAGGGCCCATGCTATCCAAGGAGGCTTTTACATGCTTTCTAGATAAGTAGCTTTTAATTCATGTCTTGCATTATTTGTTTAACTGAAATATCCTCATTATCTTACAATCATTCTTTTTTCTTAAAATTCTCTTCCAAAATATCATTATTAGATGAAAAAGATTTGGTTGTATCATGTTGAGTATCTTAGTTGCCTTTACGTTTCTGAAGTTGAATTTGTAGTTGTTTTTATTAACTACTGTAGTTATACTCATTCTAACTCTTCCACAAGAAGAAGCTCTTCCAAAATATTATAATGATGAATGGGAAATGGCTATAGTATTGTAGGATTAGAAGTTGAATTCGTAGTTGTTTTTATTAGTTACTGTAGTTATACTCATTCTAACTCTTCCACAAGAAGAAATTCTTCCAAAAGATTATAATGATGAATGAAAATGGCTATAGTACTGTAGGATTTAGTTGTAATTTTTGTTGTTCACTATCACAGTTACACTTGTTCTAATCACTCTTCCACAAGAAGAAACTCTTCCAAGAAATTCTTAAGAAGTTCAAGACATGACCGTGATAATGAATGATTTAGTTGTGTGTTTTCACTAAGTACCATCGTTGTTCTTGCTCTTAAACGCTTGTCCAAAATATCATAATGACGAGTGGGAGATGGCTATGATATCTTAGTTTTTCATTGCTTTCAGTCTTTATGCTTGCATTTGCACTCAATTACACAATCAGGATTGTTCTAAAAACTCTTCCAAAAGAAGGAACTCTTCCAAAATACCAATCATGATGGACAAACAGACTGTAGAATTCCATAGACTAGTTGCATGTTAATTCAGTTAGAGCACTCCGGAGGTAGATTACATAAGAACAATACAAAAAACACATACAACGAAGTAAGGAAGAGGTCACTTAAGCACATATAGTGCACCACACTTCATCAGTTTACTGGCCCTGGTTGATAATTTATGTTAGCAATTTAAGACGCTAAATTGACTACACATTTTGGCGCCGTTGCCGGGGAAGTGTAATTAGGAGACCTTATTTCTTACAACTAAAAAAATTAATAATTCTTGAGTATGCTCTCCTCCTGCACTTCGTGTGATCTGGAGGATCAGAAAAAGAGTTGTTATGTAAAAAAAAAAAAAAAATTAATAATTCTTGAGTATGCTCTCCTCCTGCGCTTTGTGTGATCTGGAGGATCAGAAAAAGAATTGTTATGTGAAAAAAAAAAGGAGACAAAATAAAACTTCATCATTTCAATTGATTCAACAATTTAAAAAAAATTGATTTCAATAAATTGTTTTGTTTAATGAATATATATGTGTATTTTTAAATTTTTGAAAATATAACATATATAATTTTATTAAACAAATCAATTAAAAAAAAAATGAAAAAAAAAAAATTTTAAATTGTTTTGTTACTAAGATATATATGTATATTTTTATTTTTGAAAATATATATATAATTTTAATAACAAATCATTTAAAAAAAAATTCAATAAATTGTTTTGTTTAGTAAATTACATATGTATATTTTTAATTTTTCAAAATTTAACATGTGTAATTTTAAAAACAAAACAAATTTAAAAAAAAAAAAAAAAAAAATCATTTTGCTTAGTAAAATATACATGTGTATTTTTAATTAAAAAAAAAAATATAACATGTGAAATTTTATTAACAAAACAAATTAAAAAAAAAAAAAAACAAAACAAAAACAAAAACAAAACAAATCAATAAACAAAGCCATAGCTCACTCCATGGATTTCATTTGCGTGCATATCAGCTGCGCTGCTTTGTACTGCATTCAGAAATTGGTGAAGGAATCAGTGATGAAGTGTTAAGTGACTCTAGCACCCGTGCCCTTCAGAAAGATCCCCGTTCCAAAACTGCTGCTCAAAGATATCATGCACATTTATATAGGAATGGCACAATTTATATGCATTGATAGTTCAATGACCAAAGCTTTGCAGCCACTCGTTGTTTCAAGAAGAGCGACCTTCTTTAACTGTAATACAGTGTCAAATAGCGATGACAGATCAGAGAAAGAAAACAAAGACACACATCTAGCTTTAAGTGCAGATGATACCCAAAGTGTTCTTCAGCAACCATTCTTCACCACTGAACTGATTTCAAAAGCCTGCCCGTGAATGTGAGATTAACCTTCAGAGCATTTTTTTTGTCCATTCCTGTAGATGAAAAGGGGGAATTGTGTTTCTGAACAGTCCAGGGATGAAAACAAGATGCACATGAAACGCAATTTTGAACCACGTTCTGAGAAAAACGATTTTTGTTACAGGGTCTCCAGAAACGCAACTGTTTTTGACACGTCAATTTCAAACGCATTTTCTGAACGATTGAGGATGAATTTTGAAAAACCGAGACATGGGTTTTTTCGCCAACGCGGTCAATTAGATAACCCAGAAACTGTTTTAAGAAATTCGTGGCGGTCGGGGAGAATTTCTCGGTTCTTTGAAGGCCATTTTTGTCTGCCGCGTGAGGAAAAACGGTTTTCTCCGAGTGAAGAATTTGAAAACGACACTCTGCATTGATAATTCGGTTTCCTAATCTCCAAGAAGAAGAATCCAAGTTGAATACAAATTCTTAATGTGACATTCAATCCACATTCCACTCATTTTTGAATTCAAATTGAATTCGTCTACTTTCTGAAATGTTGGATTTCATTAATTCTTCTTCCTTGCATTGTTTGAACGACTGACACTTCTGACTAGTTAATAAAAAAATGTTGAACATAAATTGCTGATAAAGGATGCACAAATATTGAAACATTTGTAACAACAACAGCAAATGCAGTAACATTCTTCATTACAGCCAAGTCATATGCATCAGCTCCCAACTTCTTTAGATCTTGATTTGCAGCAACTAGAATTATTGGAGTTCGCTTGTATACAATAGGAGAATGGCATTCTTGTTTTTAGTTTTTATTTTTAATTTTCTTATTTAATAAATTGTCTTGTTTAAATTATATATGTATATTTAAAAAAAAAAAAAAAATATAACATATATAATTAAAATAAAAAATAAAAAATAAAAAATAAAAAATAAAAAATAAAAAATTGTATTTTTCAATTTTGTTATTTAAAAAAAAAAATAAAAAAATTGCATCTCTTTTTCAATTTTGTTATTAAAAAAAAAAAAAAAAAATTGCATTTTTCTTTTTCAATTTTGTTTTGATTTAAAAAAAAAAAACAAATATTGCATTTTTCTTTTTCAAATTTTGTTTTGATTTAAAAAAAAAAAAAATGAATAATTTTGAATCAATGAAATGAATAAGTTAGTTTGTTCACACTTTTCTGAATGTGTTGATTAAATTTTGGACTGATGATGAAAGATGAATGGCTAACTTTTTATTCAAGATTTTTAGCTACAGAACCGTCGACATTCTGCAACTAAAGTCCAATTCCGCAGTTGTTCTCTAATTCCGCAGTTGAAAAACCTCATTGTTCAAATCAGCCTAACTTTCTCATACAAAATCAGATTTTGATGATTCAAATATCGTTGGAAAGGTCTCAACAAGATCTATACAATGAGAAATTCATCATTAGAGTTTGAAATGGTAAATAATGAAATAAATTGCTGAAAAGAAGCAACATTCAACTTGAGGCACTAATTCCAAAACAGGTATAAATTCTTTTGATTTTTCCTTTGAACTTGTTTCATTTATACAAATTCTTAGTTTTGTGTGTAAATATCATAACTAGAGAGATTGATCACCTCTCTCCTTTGATAATCTTACATTCCATTGTAGAAGAAGTATTAGTTTTTTTGCAGGTTCCAGGAGGAAGGACAAATGACTACAAGAGAATGGTGTCTCTCTAAGAGACCAATTTGTTTCATAAGAGGATGATCAACAACAAAGAGGAGGAAATATGCTGATGTAAAATCAGATCCAAACATTTGAATAACTTTCAGATACTATTGTCTCCATCACATCCATACCTCATAATAAACCATTCACCTCATTTCACTTCATATTTTCTATTTACATTCACATCCACTTTCCATTTCTTTTTGTCCATTCATAACCACAAATAAAAGCAAGAGGCTCATTCACATGCTTATTGCCCATTGCCATTTCTCATCCACATGCTTATTGCCCATTTCCATTTCTACTCTCCATTGCCATCTTCCATTTTCATTTTCCATTTCTTGTCATTTCCATTCAGCAAATAAGCCTTGCTTCAATGCAAACTATTGAGTCTATAGTCCTTAGAGTCTAAGTTCTTTGTAAAACACCTTGAGGCTTGCATGCCTTAATGGCAAGTTCTCATGCTGACAAACAATGGGAATACATTAATGTCTCTTGTTCGTCAGATCTTCTAGGTGACTCGACATCAACAAAATCATTCGTACCTAGCAAGATGTGTTTGGGCATCTTGACTCTCATTGTCATCAATGGTGAGAGTTCTCGTGTTGACTAGTGGCATCCCTTAATGGCCACTAATTCAACAATTTCCTACTATGTTCGACATCAGAACATCTTTCACATAGTAGGAATTGTGCCAATGAGTTTTGAAGACATGAAGACTATTATTTTCAGCATTTTGGAGCAGATTCAGCAAGTTTTAGTAGGAGCAATAAAAGCCATCTCATCTCTTTATCCATGACTCCTCTTGTTCAGCCACTTGAAGAAGAATATGATCAGAATTTTGCAGCCACCACACATACACAACTCATCCACATTTAAGGTAAGTGAAGGTATGTTGTTTTCTAATTTTTAGTCATGTAATTCATTAGAATGCTAAAATTGTAACTTTGGAAAAATTTCTCACTCCCTTTTCCACATTGTCATATCTTTAGTTGGGGGGGGAAGGAACATCATTTCATATCCACATGTCATACACTATCACACATTTTCATTTCATTTCCACCCACATATACTTCCCAACCAACTATTATTGCAACATGATCCAAAAGATTATATGCCTTGCAAATGATCAATTCATTGATGAAGTAATTGATTGTAAATGTTTTCATGAACTTTGATGCAACAAAGAAAATAAAGCATTGTTACACAAGAACCATTGCTCAAAAAGAATTGGTTGTCACACAATAACCAACCATTAAAAAAAAGGTTGCAATCAAGTGTATTATACTTTGCCAAAAAGAAAATATCAAGAAGCAAAGTTTGGAACGAATTTATATGAGTCAAAGATCAACTCATGGAAAGTGTTTTCCATATTCATACATATTTCCATTATGTCATAACCATCTAGCCCTTATTTCATAGCCATCTGACCTAAAGCCTTACATCAAATAACCATTTTTCATAAATATATGGGTTAAGATCCTTGTTTTCCAAAGTTATTTATTTTATGTATTTAAAGAGAATTTATGATTAGAAACTAGAAAATTAACATAGTTTCATATATCTATATATGTGTTGTGAGTTTTGTGACATGTGTAGGTCAAAAATGAGACTTCTAGAAGACCCTTATGTGGCACTCTAAGGCCAAATTCGAATTTGGTTGGAGAAGATCATGGGATCATGAGAACATGTGTCTCACTTCCTTGTTATATTGAAACTCTAAGAGGATATGTGTCTCACTTCCTTGTTGTATTGAAACTCTAAGAGGATATGTGTCTCCTTTCTTAAGTTGTGTTGAAATTCTAGAAAGACATGTGTCTTATCATTTCCTATTTTGATTGTAACTCTAGAGTTGGAGGGAGAGATTCATGGACTCTCATTAATGAGATGACTCCTCATATTTTGTATAAATAGGAGAAGCTTTCTCCTATCATGGGTAATGAAGAAGTAATGAAGAAGTAGGAGAAAATAGGAGTATTTTGTAACAAAGTTCAAGATGGAATGGGATGTAGATTTGTGAGATTTTCAATAAAGAAATTCAGTTCTTTGATGATGTTTTGATTACAACTTTAAGGAGTTGAAGGACTTCACCAAATTGGTAGCAGAGGGCCCCTGCTATCCAAGGAGGCTTCTACATGCTTTCTAGATAAGTAGCTTTTAATTCATGTCTTGCATTATTTGTTTAACTAAAAGATCCTCATTATCTTACAATCATTCTTTTTCTTAAAATGCTCTTCCAAAATATCATTATTAAATGAAAAAGATTTGGTTGTATCATGTTGAGTATCTTAGTTGCCTTTACGTTTTTGAAGTTGAATTTGTAGTTGTTTTTATTAACTACTGTAGTTATACTCATTCTAACTCTTCCACAAGAAGAAGCTCTTCCAAAAGATTATAATGATGAATGGGAAATGGCTATAGTATTGTAGGATTAGAAGTTGAATTCGTAGTTGCTTTTATTAGTTACTGTAGTTATACTCATTCTAACTCTTCCACAAGAAGAAATTCTTCCAAAAGATTATAATGATGAATGAAAATGGCTATAGTACTGTAGGATTTAGTTGTAATTTTTGTTGTTAACTATCACAGTTACACTTGTTCTAATCACTCTTCCACAAGAAGAAACTCTTCCAAGAAATTCTTAAGAAGTTCAAGACATGACCGTGATAATGAATGATTTAGTTGTGTGTTTGCACTAAATATCATCTCTGTTCTTGCTCTTAAACGCTTGTCCAAAATATCATAATGACGAGTGGGAGATGGCTATGATATCTTAGTTTTTCATTTCTTTCAGTCTTTATGCTTGCATTTGCACTCAATTACACAGTCAGGATTGTTCTAAAAACTCTTCCAAAAGAAGGAACTCTTCCAAAATACCAATCATGATGGACAAACAGACTGTAGAATTCCATAGACTAGTTGCATGTTAATTCAGTTAGAGCACTCCGGAGGTAGATTACATAAGAACAATACGAAAAACACATATAACAAAGTAAGGAAGAGGTCACTTAAGCACATATAGTGCACCACACTTCATCAGTTTACTAGCCCTGGTTGATAATTTATGTTAGCAATTTAGGACGCTAAATTGACTGCACAATGTCTTAGTCAAATTTTATTGCTGCCATTAAAAGGAAATTCTATATTCTAGCTTACATGAAAAAAGATATTATGAGTTGGAAAAAATTTAGACAATTGAAAGGTCAAAGTGTGCAAGATTATACTCATGAGTTTAGGAGAATATATCTTATGTTAGTATTTGATTTGCATAGCCAAGAAATTTTTTTGGAGTACATAGGTGGATTACATAGTTACCTAAAACATAGCATCCTCATATTTAATCCCACTAGTTTAGATGAGGTCTATGTGAAAGCTACACACCTTGAGGGAAGAGGAAAAAATGTACAGGATGAGGGTAAAAATAAACCATTCAAAGGTGGTTAAAAAGGAAAGGGTTTAAAGGGTAAACAAAAGAAGAATGCATCCATTAAGATGTTGGAAATGTTGTCATTGATGGCAAAGGAAAAGACAGGAGTATCACTTGAACCATTACAGAGAAGAGCCAGTAATAAGGCAAAGGAGCAGATCAAGCAATTAGGAAGTAATAAAGTCAAAGCAGCACAAAGGAACAATAGAAAGCAAGGCAGAGGCAGCAGAGATAGCAAAATAGAGGCAAAAAGGAGCAGCATTATACAAGATGCGATGCGATGGACTGAAGATGTGATGCGATGCGATTGCATATTGCAATTGGCGAGTGAAGCAAAGGCAGTGGAGCTACAATGCGATGCGATGCAATGTTTGAATTTGCGATGTGATATTTGTATGTGCGATGCAATACGATCGCATATCACAATCAATGAAAGAAGCAGAGAGGCAGAGTAATGTAGCGGAGATGCGATACGATGCGATGATACAAGTACATGGGTCCTATAGGGAAAGTGCATATTATAATATCCCGAAGGTTGGGTACAAAAGAGTTTCATTTAAGTAATGTATTGCCGAAACATTTACAAAGGAATTAACACTATTCCGAAGGTTTAGCTAAACAAACAAAGGAAGTAAGGTGGGACCCGACGATGAATAGGAACAGTGGTTTCTAAACCCAAAACAACTAGTCTCGTGCGACCTGAAGATCGGTAAGTAGAATTGCTCAAAAAAATGCGATATAAGTCTATGCTTGACACGTAATATAGAGGTGGTTTTCAAAAACCACGAATATCGCGAAATTTTTAAAGATTAAACCCCAAGAAATTAAATTGTGTGATATGGCACGATATCCGTCGGATCAAGATCATGAAGATCTAATGGTGGTCGCATCACGCGAAAGGCGGAGTATTAATGTTAAGGCCTAAAGCGGAAGGGTTGAAGATCGACGGCGGAGATCGTATCGGAGATAGAAGATCAACGATGGAGATGTCATCGCATTGGCTATTTCTAATCGCATCGACGCAATGAAATAACAAAGGAATGATAGGTTGAAAGTTGCGAATGTGATTGAGCGATTTAATCGCAACCGTCCGTTCCCAATGAACGGAAGCCGTTGGATCTACAGTGAATTATCGCATCGGAGATTTCTAATCACATCGGCGCAGCGGAAGAGTAAGGGAACGTGTTGTTGGATGTTGCGATTGCGATGATACGATCCAATCGCAACCATTGGATCCCAGAAGATAGCAACTGTTGGATCATAAAGTGGGACCTTTGCTAATCACATTAGCGGAAATCAAATGACCAAAGGCACAAGAAGATCTCAGAATGTTGCGATTGCGATTGGAAAGTTAAATGAGGCGGAGTGTATTTGTAGTGTGGGTCCCCATGTAAAAGAAAAGGTTTAATGTATGTTTACACCGAGATTTTAAGCCAAAGCTGATGAATGAATAAAAGGTAAGGCGGAGAGTATATATGAACCAATATATATATATATATATATATATATATATATATATATATATATATATATATATGCAGTGTGGGGCCATCGCATCGGCACGAAGGCTGAGCAGTGTAACATACCAATGAAGTTTGTGATTGTTATTAATCGCATCGGAACAATCACAAAGGGTGTAATCGCAATCGGAAATCATCATAGGAGGCTCATCACATCAGGAAATAGATAGAGTTCGGCAAGTGGGCCTGAAAGGGTATGTACTAAGTTAAAAATAGAAAGGTCTATTGTTATATGCCGAGAGTTATTTGGTTTTATAGAAGAAGCAGTGTACATGCGTTGAATGGTTTTGAACCATATGAAGAACTTATGTAATGGAAAATATTATGAATTCTGATAAAGCTGCCAGTTTTGGAACAGAATTTGGGAAATTCACTCTACATGCATAGAAAATAGGAGAGTGTTCAGAAACTGAAAAAGACAGGGATAGTAGCAGAAAAGACAAACACACAGTGATCCAAAACTGAATGGGTTGATTTGAAATCTGTATTGTAACTGAAAATGTAAATGTTTTAATTGATTTTATATTGTTTGTGATGCAAAGGCAAGTCTCCGTAGGCAAATAAATATCCCACTGCAATATTGAAATGTATACAAATTGTAATATTTTTCTGAATATGCTAGGCAAGAAAATGAGAAGGCAGAAGTCAAAGAGTCATGGATATTCACTTCGAATTCCCGGTGGAATGCAAACAGTCATAAGGTGAAATCTATAAATGATATCACATTGATATGCATAGAGAGGTTAGAGAATGGAGAAATGATGTTGAGAGTGTAAGAAGAAGGAGGAGTTGATAGAGAATCTGAGAAGATGCAGAGATGATATAGAGCAGATATGAGGACTGATGGATAGCAGAAAGGAAGGAACAGAACAGAGCTGATATCCAGGTAAATCAGCAAGTGTTTTCTTTTGAAAGAGTGAAAAATTTGGTGCTTCCATATCAAGTTTTAGCTTGATAGATGTCAGTTGTAGCTGACTGAGGTAGAAGCCTCTTGTAGGTTGGAGCCTATAGAAAATAGATGGGAGTTAGAGCTTCCTTGCAAGTTGTAGCTTGCAGATTTGAGGTAGGAGCCTCCTGTGGGTTGGAGCCTACAGAAAATCAATGGTGAGAGGGAGTTGGAGCTTGCCTTTGCATCAAAATAATAACAAGATGTGTTTTTCTCCCTTATGGGTTTCCACTTAAATCTGTTGTCTATGTGCATGATGTTTATGTGTTGATTTGGTGTATCTAATCTGCTTAATACTTGCTTCTCACATATTTAGATTGTTGTTACATTATCTTGATACTTGTTGCTCACTTATTAAGATTGCTCTCATATTAAGTTGATCATGAAATGAAGGTGTAAATAAGTTTAAAGGAAAGTTTTAAAAGACCATGAATGTGTTAAACTGATTCACCCCCCCTCTTAGTTTAACTAAGGGTTCAACAATTGGTATCAGAGCCGGTTCCTTCTGTATCAGTCTAACAACTGGAAGGAGATCTTAGGTCACCAAGATGGCTAGTCTAGAAGGATGCTCAACAAATAAAGCCCCTTTGTTCACCGGTGAAAATTATGCCTTCTGGAAAAGAAGAAT
The DNA here is from genome assembly GCA_034641835.2 of Pinus albicaulis. Lineage (NCBI taxonomy): Eukaryota > Viridiplantae > Streptophyta > Pinopsida > Pinales > Pinaceae > Pinus > Pinus albicaulis. Next base: position 1,000,477,460 of record CM076577.1, on the reverse strand, counting down.
GAGGACGTACATAATGTCTCTAGGAATAGAAGCTTGGGCTGCTGTGGAATTGGGATATGCCCCTAAGGAGACTGACTCAGAGAAAGATGCCAAACAAGATTTTGTAGCTAATGAAAAAGCCATGAATGTACTCTTAAATGGACTGTGTGAGGAAGAATTTATCAAAGTAATGCACTATGAGACTGCCAAAGAAATATGGGATACACTAGAAAACATCCATGAGGAAGAAAAAAAGGTGAAGATAGCCAAACTTCAAGTCAATAGAGCTCAGTTTGAAAATATAAAAATGAATGATGATGAAGACATTGCCAGCTTTTTTTTAAGGATTGCAGAAATTGTAAATAACATGAAAGCTCTAGGAGAAACCATAAAAGAATGTGTAATTGTTCAAAAGATTCTAAGATCTTTACCATCCAGCTTTAACCCCGAGGTTTCTACCATAGAAGAAACAGTTGATTGGGAAACTTTTACCATGAACCAATTACTTGGAAACCTAACAGCCTATGAGATGAGACTGCCACAGAGGAAGTCAAATGTGAGGGAGGCAGCCTTTAAGACAGAGAAGAACAAATCAGGAAAAGAAGATACATGCTTCTTCTTTGATGAATAAGAGGCCAAATTTGTCAGAAGATTGGAAAGAGGCTCAGGAAAGTATAAAGGTAAACTTCCATTTAAATTCTTTAACTGTGGAAGAGTTGGACACTACGCGTATAAGTGTCCTTATAAGAAGACAAAGAATCAGACTCAAGAGACAGAGAAAACCATATCAAATAACTGGCAGAAAGGGAAAAGACACAATAGAAAATCATTCTATGCTTAGCAAGACAGCAATGCATCTGAAAGCTCAGATGAATCCTCCAATGAAGAGGGAACCTCTGAATTTGAATTGATGGCCAAGGAAGAGTTTGAAGGATACCTTCTAGACGATGAGGAAGAAGGTGAAATTGATCTTGAGGGGGAGCTAAGAAGTGCCCTGGAGGAAATAGACAGACTTAAACTAAAGTGCAGAAAACAGAAAGATATTCTCCTCAAATATGTAAGAGAAGAACAAAATTCAGAAGACCTCATTCAGTTAAAGGTAGAGCTTGAATAATCCAAGAAGGTAGAAGACACTTTACATAAGCAAATTTAGGATAAAATTCAGAAGCAAGAGAAATTGGAAGAAGAAGTAGTATACTTGAGGATGAAATTGGAAAACACCCAAAGGAAATTGTCAATAAACACTTCTCAAATGACAAGCTCTAATAAGTTGAATAGAATTCTAGATGCTCAAAGATCTCCTCTGATAAAAACTAGGATAGGCTATGAAGGAAAAACAAGTAAAGCCAAAGAAATAGATAACATGAATATCATTTTTGTCAAAGCTGTCAAGGATAATGAAGCAGCTCAGAAGGTTCCTACAGAAGTAGAAGCCTGCAATGAAGTAAACAGAAACATGAAGGATCCTCAAATGACAAAGAACGAAATAAACAAGCAGTCAACTGAAAAAGGCTCATATAATCCTGAATATGTAAAATTTGGAAGCAATCAAAAGAGATTCTTCCCCTATGAAAAATGTCACTTGCTATGCCTGCCACAAACAGTTACATATTGCTGCATACTGTCATAAAAGGAGAATCAATCCCAACCAACAAAGGATACAAAAAGTGAAAAGACTTCCTCAAGAAATCAAATGGAGAAGACAACCCTTCATTAGGTACACTAATTGTTTTTATGGGTATTGTTTTTACTGTAAGGAGTTCGGCCATAAAGCCAAGGAGTGCAGAACATATGGACAATGGCTAATGTTCAAAACCTCAAGGAGATTTATGAATCATGGAGAGTTCAATCGTACTCATAATCCTGTTAAAAATATGATCAAATTATTTGTATGCCATGAAATCGGACATATGTCTTCCCAATTTCCTCTCTGAGAAGGTGGTCCATCATCTCAGAAAAGGTACCAAACAAAAGGATGCATGCAGTGGAAAAATAAGGTGAATAAATGTGACTTGGCTCTAATAGCTCAAGACCTGAAAAGCCAATGGTATTTAGACAGTGGATGCTCAAAACATATGACTGGAGATAGAATCAAGTTTGTAACCTTTGATGAAAAGAAATATGGGAATGTAACATTCGGCAATGATAAAGCAGGGAAAATCAAAGGGAAAGGGTCAGTCAGTCTGGAAAATGGAAGAGGAAAGGCTCAAGATGTACTATTTGTGGATGGGCTGAAAGCCAATCTGATAAGTGTCAGTCAAATATGTGACAAAGGCTGTGAGGTTCTTTTTAAAGCACAAGAATGTGAAGTAATATCAAGCACCATAGGAAAGACCTTGATCAAAGGTGTTCGAACAGAAAGTAACGTCTACATAGTGAAAGAAGAGAATGAAGCATGCCACCTTAGCAAACTTGAGGAATCATGGTTATGGCATAGAAGATTGGGACACCTAAACTTTGACCACATCATAAGTCTAAGCAAGAAGAATGCAGTCAGAGATATGCCAGTCATAAAGAAACCTTCAAATACCATATGTATATCCTGCCAACTAGGCAAGCATACCCGCACATCTTTCAAGACCAAAGAGAAACTATCTACAAATAGACCTCTTTAGCTTGTTCACATGGACCTGTGTGGACCTTCAAGAACTAAAGCACCAAGTGGAGAATCCTATTTCATGCTATTAACAGATGACTTTTCCAGAATGACATGGGTAGCATTTCTCAAATATAAATCGGAAGCACTTGAGAAATTCAAGATATTCAAGGCATTGGCAGAAAATCAAACAGGATGCAAGCTAAAGTGTATCAGATCAGACAAAGGAGGTGAATTCACAGACTATGATTTTGCAGACCTATGCAATGAATATGGGATAAAACAACAGTTTACAATTGCAGGTACACCTCAACAGAATGGAGTGGCAGAGAGACAAAACAGGTCAGCACAACAGATTGCCAGAGCAATGATGCAAGAAAGTAACATTCCCCGAACCTTCTGGGCAGAAGCAGTACACACAGCTATTCACATTCTTAACAAAACTCATTTAAGACCAAACTGTGACAAGACTCCTTATGAACTATGGCATGGTAAACCAACATCAATCAAGCACTTTAGAGTCTTTGGAAGCAAGTGTTTCATAAAAAATAATGATGAAAATCTAGGAAAGTTTGATGCAAGAGAAGATGAAGGAATATTTTTAGGATATGCATCCAAGAGAAAGGGTTACAAGTGCTACAACAAAACACTACACAAAATTGTGGAAAGCGTTGATGTAAGATTTGATGAAGATCTACCAAACAAGACAAGAATTACAAGTTGCAGCAATCCTCCAGAAGATCATGAAGAAGAGAACCAAGATGATGATGAACTAAGAAATACAACAGAAGATACTAAATTAAACTCAAAAGGTCCCTTAAGACACAGTCAAAGGAATCATCCAGAAGATCAAATCATTGGGGACAAGAGTGTGGGAGTCCAGACAAGAAGACAGCTAGCTGAATAAACAGAAGAAGTATACCTAGCCATGTTATCTCAAATAGAGCCAAAGAAGTTTGAAGAAGCCAGCAAAGACAAATATTGGGTGAATGCTATGAATTAATAATTGGACCAAATTGAGAAGAACAATACCTGGGAATTAGTCCAAGACCCACTGGGAAAAATGGCATTGGCACAAAATGGATATTCAAGAATAAGATGAATGAACAAGGGCAGGTAATCATAAATAAAGCCAGACTTGTATGCAAGGGATATTCACAAATTGAAGGTCTTGATTATGATGAAACCTTTGCCCCCGTAGCCAGAATGGAAGCAATCAGAATGTTTCTAGACTTTGCATGTTATCATGATTTCAAGGTATATCAAATGGATGTGAAGTCTTCCTTCCTGAATGGAGATATATAGGAAGAAGTCTACATGGAACAACCTGAAGGATTCTCATTAAAAGATAAACATGACTATGTGTGCAGATTAAAGAAAGCCTTATATGGTCTGAAACAAGCTCCTCGTGCATGGTATTCAAGGCTAGACAAATACTTGCAAAAACAAGGTTTTAAGAAAGGAGGAGTAGACAACAATCTGTACATAAAAGCTAATGAAAATGATCTCCTTATTGTAGTTGTGTATGTAAATGAAATCATGTTTGGAAGCAACAAGGATGAGTTAGCAAAAGGATTTGTTGAAGAAATGAAATCAGAATTTGAGATGTCTATGATTGGAGAGCTCACCTTCTATTTAGGACTTCAAATTCAACAAAAGAACACAGGAACATTCATCTCACAAGAAAAATACTTAAGAGAAATGTTGAAAAGGTTTCAAATGGAAGACTGCAAACCTGTGTCAACTCCCATGATCATTGGATGCAACTATGTGCTAATTATGGATCAATAGATGTAGATCAAAAACTTTACAGATCCATGATAGGAAGTCTTCTATACCTAACTGCTTCTAGACCATACATTATGTTAGTAGTATGACTTGTGGCAAGATATCAAGCAGCACAAAAAAAAAATCACTTACTAGCAATCAAGAGAATATTTAGATATCTACAAGGAACTGCACATTATGGGCTATGGTATCCAAAAGGCAAGAGCTTCACTTTGACAGCATATACAGATGCAGATTGGGCCAGCTGTGTGGATGACAGGAAAAGCACAAGTGGAGGTGCTTTCTATTTGGGAAAAATTTTGGTGGCATGGCTAAGCAAGAAGCAAACTTCTATCTCTCTATCTACAGTAGAAGCAGAATACATAGCAGCAGCAACATGTTGCACACAAGTAATGTGGATGAAACAAACCCTCCAATACATGAAGGTATGCATTGATGAACCTATTTCAATCAAACGCGACAATACAAGTGCAATAAGTATATCAAAAAATCATGTACTTCATTAAAAAACAAAGCACATCCAATTCAAGTACCGTTTCCTCAGAGAACAAGTAGCACATAAAGTAGTGAAGTTGGAATATGTACCAACAAAGGAACAAACAATAGACATATTCACAAAACCTCTTGCTAAAGAACCATTTGAATATTTAAGAGACAAACTAGGAGTAGTGTCTGCAGATGTTACTCTCTGACAAGAAAAGAAAGCATCATCCTAGGGGGAGATCAAAAAATAAAACATCATTCCAGGGGGAGATCAGTCTACAAAGACTGCCAAAAAAGAGCCAGAACAAGTGAGCAGTGCATGGACCAGGTCCTCAAGATAAAATTATTATGGACAAGATCTGGAAACCACACTAGGAAATGTGCAACCCTTTACCATTGATGTCAAAGGGAGAGGAAAGGAAAGAAAAAGAAGAATATTAAAGCATTTCCATCAATTCCAAAGGGGGAGACTGTTGGAAATGTTGTCATTGATGGCAAAGGAAAAGATAGGAGCAGCACTTGAACCATCACAGAGAAGAACCAGCAATAAGGCAAAGGACCAAATCAAGCAATTAGGTAGTAAGAAAGTCAAAGGAGCACAAAGGAACAACAGCAAGCAAGGCAGAGGTAGCAGAGATAGCATAAGAGAGGCAGAAAGGAGCAGCATTATACAAGATTCGATGTACTAAAGATGCGATGTGATGCGATTGCATATCACAATCGGCGAGTGAAGCAGAGGCAGCGAAGCTGCAATGCGATGCGATGTGATGTTTGAATTTGCGATGTGATAGGCATGCGATGCGATACGACATTTGTATGTGAAATGCAATACGATTGCATATCGCAATCGGTGAAAGAAGCGGAGAGGCAGAGTAATGCAGCGGAGATGCGATATGATGCGATGATATAAGTACATGGGTCCTACAGGGAAAGTGCATATTATAATATTCCGAAGGTTGGGTACAGAAGATTTTCATTTAAGTAATGTATTGACGAAACATTTACAAAGGAATTAACACTCTTCTGAAGGTTCAACTAAAAAAACAAAGGAAGTAAGGTGGGACCCGACGATGAAAGAGAACAGTGGTTTCTAAACCCAAAACAACTAGTCTCGTGTGACCTGAAGACCGGTAAGTAGAATTGCTCAAAAAAACGCGATATAGGTCTATGCTTGACACGTAATATAGAGGTGGTTTTCAAAAACCACGAATATCGAGTAATTTTTGAAGATTAAACCTCGAGAAATTAAATTGAGAGATATGGCATGATATCCATTGGATAAATATCATGAAGATATAACGATGGTCGCATCACACAAAAGGCAGAGTATTAATGTTAAGGCCTAAAGCGGAAGGGTTGAAGATCGACGACGGAGATCGTATCGGAGATAGAAGATCAACGATGGAGATCTCATCGCATCGGAAATTTCTAATCGCATTGGCGGTGTTGATTATATGGTTACCTTTAATATTTTCACAGATTTCCTTGAGCAACAAAGCATCGAATTTCATTACTCGTGGTGAATATTTAAATGATGGCAAGAGAGAAACAATGCTAAGCCAAGTCAGGTGCCAAATAAATGAATGCATGTCTATAAGGAGGTGGGAAGACGTAAAGGTTCCGAACATAAATCAAACAAAAGTATGGGAGAAAGAGTATAAAGCAAAGAATATTATAACAGGGCCCACCTTCACTTCATGCACATTGGTCCAAGTTTCCGCATGTGTCATTCTGAGGGGGTCACGGAGCGGAGGAGAGAGGTAGAGCCATACCCCCGCGGAATTGTGGAGACGTGTCACGAGGGTCAACATGATGAAAGGGCTATATGGGGAGTAAAGCGCAGGTCTTAAGGCCGTCGCACTATGTGCTTCACATTCCACGAAGAATATGTTTTGGAGGACAGACTTGACTACGTGGCAGAAAGGTAAGGTAAAGTTCTTAGGTTAACCGGTACTGAGGCCCGTACCAGTATTAAACCCGACACGCAATGTTTACATTCCCGAAGTCTAACACCCAATCCCTACACGCCGCGTGCCTCACTGTCAGTGTCCTTACGACGCTTATCCCCACTTTCTTCACCATTCCGCCTTTTCCAAAGGACCCTCAGTCCTATATAACAGTTCCCCGTCTTTTACTGCAGTAAAATTACAGGTATACGACTACGATATAAACTAAAGTGGGAGCCCAGTGCCAGGTCCACCCAGTCACTATCAGTACCCCTGCATCGCTTTCTCGAGCAGATTTCCTACTGCACAGGTATTTCTTCCCTCATACCCCCTCTAATTTCCTTTTGTTTTTAAAAAGGTTTCATATTATTCATGGGAAAGGTCACTCCTAAGAAGACAAAACCAGAGACTCCTCAGGTCCCTGAAACCAAAAATCCTCCAGGGTTCGAACCTTTCCTAGACTTGCAAGCCGAAATATGTGACCCACAGTATCCATTTCCCATCAGCAGTATCAAGCCTGAGCTTTTTAGGAGACATGTCGAAAATAGGGATAGGTATCGGGTAGTTCTATCGAGTCTGTATCATCAACTTACCCCTCCAGTTTATCTAGTGGCCGAGTTTATTTTCTGGCTCAGAGATTCTTACGACGAGCGTTGAGGTATGTTTCTCTCAGCTTAAGGGAACAAGATATTTTCTCTCTCCCCCGACATTATCAGAAAATCCATGCATTTTCCCAGTAGCGCAAACTACATCAGTTTCAGTGAAATTACTTTAATCCCTCAGTTTGCAAAATTGCCATGGGAACAGCAAGACAATTTCATCTCCTCCATAACCGACGACCAGAACACATCCCTTCCTTCTGTAGAGCCTTACCCTTTGATTCTGTTCAAAGAAGAAGTGCAACCCATTCTTTCTCTCATCGCAGGTCTATTGGGAGTAGACGGTTTGGGACAAACCTCCAGGGCATGTGTCGCTTTATTATGGTTAATGTCTCAAACTGGGGTAGTTGTAGACATTCCTGGTTTCCTAGCCTCAACCATTCATACCCAGTTCCAAGAACTCTCAGAAACTGGTCGCTTTCGCTTTTGTTCTATGGTTTTCTACCTCTTCCTTTATCATCATGCTGATAAATTTGAGGGTTTGGGTCTAGATAAGGTATATTGTTGTGTAACTAGCTCCAAAAATAGAAGAAAAGAGATATCAATGCCTTAAAAATAAGCCACTTCGAGGGGGAAACCTCCAATACATTACATAAATAAACAATTCTTGGATGATACAATTTACAAAACCTCCTTTCTATATATAGGAGTCCATGGGGCCATAATGTAATCCTAGTGGGCCACAATGTAATCCTATCCGACCTAACAATAATAATTTAAGGGCACAATAATAACAAAATGGGGGTTATAAGGGTACAATAATAACAATAAGGAGGTTACACTAACAACAATAAGGGACTATACTAGTAATATAGGGACCTAACATGCCCCTCTCCTTCAAAAAAGTGTTGTCCTCAACGCTTGAGTAGCTATGGGTGCTTCTGTATAAAATTATCATCCTCCCATGTAGAATCTTCAGTGGGTAAGTTCTTCCACTTGATGAGATACTCTGAAATTGATCGATTCCGTAGTTGTCGAGTTCTTGTTTCCATGACCGCTTCTGGTTCCAATATGATTTTTCCTTCCTCATCAGGTTCTGGAAATATTGTTTGAACTGGAAGATTTTCACCTATAACCTTCTTTAAGCATGAAACATGGAAAACTGGATGTACTCGCGAAGAAGCAGGAAGCTCCAATTTGTATGCCATAGTACCGATCTTTTGCAACACCTTGTAAGGACCATAGTACTTTGGCGATAATTTATTATCCTTATTTTCTTGCTTGAGGGACATTTGTTTGTATGGTTGTAGCCGTAAAAATACCCAATCTCCTACATCAAAACTTCTCTCGCTGCGATGTTGATCTGCTTGTTGTTTCATTCGGTTTTGTGCCAAATTTAGGTTATCCTTTAAGAGTTGGAGAACTTCTTGCTGATGCTCGATGTGATCTTCCACTGCTTGAACCTTCGAATTTTCCCTTAAAGATGATGTGATGGATGGATGATATCCATAAAGTGCCATAAATGGGGTCATTTTTGCTGCAGTATGGAAGGAAGTGTTATACCACCATTCAGCAAGAGGTAACCACTTGACCCATTGTGTTTGTTTATCAGATACAAAACAACGAAGATATCCTTCCAAACATTTATTTACTATCTCAGTTTGACCATCAGATTGAGGATGATAAGATGAGCTATGGGCTAATTGAGTACCCAAACAAGAAAATAACTCCGTCCAAAAATTTCCAGTAAAAATGGGATCTCTGTCGCTCACAATAACCCTTGGGCTTCCATGTAGCTTTTGGATTCTGTCCATAAATGTAGTAGCAACTGTACTTGCTTTAAATGGATGAGATAATGCACAAAAGTGTGCATACTTGGTAAGTCTATCAACTACCACCATGATGACCCTCTTTCCTTCGGACTTAGGTAAACCTGTGATAAAATCCATTGAAATCTCCTCCCAACGTTGACTTGGAATGGATAAAGGTTGTAGAAGTCTCGGGGTCTTAATTGTCTCAACTTTATTCTGCTGGAAAACCAAACATTCCATCACAAACTTTTGAATATCATATTTAAGGCCATCCCAAAAAAAATCTTTATTCACCCTGTGGTAAGTTTTTAAAAATCCTGAGTGTCCTCCTAAAAGAGAAGTGTGCAATTCCAGAAGAATCTTTTGTTTTAGTTGGGAATTATTACA